>WWPM01002744.1:0-35734 GCA_023279145.1 Glomeris maerens | reverse complement strand
ACTACAATAAACTACAGCATGTTGTAATTTAATGCACTCATCACTAACGGCCTGAACACAACCAGCTACAAGTGCGCCATCTAGAGGCAACTGTCCCAACTAATAACGACTTCCCTACAAAAAATACATTCAAATTATATTTATTTCCTTTTGTTCTTTCCTATTTGTGCCAAGATACGTATCTGCAATCCCGATTATCCGGAATGTACTGCTGCACTGCACTAATAAATCAATAACTAATTTTTCATGCTATGCTTGTGTCAGCTGTCATTTCATAGTGCACATTCTCGAGTTTTCTGTACAGTAAATCAATTGTTTTTTTTCCTTCGGTCCTATGCGCAGGTACAATTTGCACAGTAAGGTCCAATAAGGTATAGAAGAATAATTTATAGGCAAGAGCGGAGAAATTGGGGAGGAAAAATGCGAATTCTCTCGTTACCCTTGTGAGAAATGTGATGACATATATTGACAAGCAACTTTTATCGATTTACTTTCTCCAGCTAGCAAACGTCTCCAAGGTTTGGTGCATGACGATTTTCACTTTAGCAAAGCTGCTTCACATGGCAATCCTTTAAAGTGGCACTTTTCACTTTTTCCTCCCAACTTGCCTTTGTAAATAAATCGCATTGAATACTACGTGAATCTCGTGCCCCGAAAAATATCTCACACACACACGTGTAGATAGATTTTTACAAGGGGATTGACTAAAACCCCATTTGCCCAGGTGATAAATCCAATATATGAGCCTGTAAATAGTATCAAATGGCCATTTCCAACAATCCATTGTCCCCCAAATACATCAAACCAATAGTAAAAAACATGGAATACAAAGCAGAAAAATACTTTGTCCAGTAAAGCCACCAACTCTTCATCACAGTGAATTCAAACTGAAAATGTCCACCTGAATTGCAACATTTCCAGGAGAATTTAATCTAAAAGTAGATATGAATCAATGTTTTATAGGACACTATAATAAGCCTATGGATGCTGATAGTTTAATGCGGTGATTTACAATTGTAAAGTAATAATTCAAGATATTGGAAACTTCTGGGAATTGTATACGTACGTACATGAAATTGTCGACATTTTCCCGATTTGTATCTCAGTTGCCTTTTTCCATAAAAATTCAATATTGCATTCGGCAAAGTTTGGCTTCTTCCCAAATACAAAATCAATGTGGAAGTTGTTGCATCTGCAGTAAAACCTGTCAAATTGACCGCACCATTAAAGCCACAGCATACTTTATGGGCTCTGCATAATTATATATATATCCCCTGGTTTTCCAAACCAAGTTGAACTCCTCTGAACAAATATCGCTTAAATTTAAATGTTTAGGTCTATACTAAATTGAAATCTAACATGTCAGTTCACTTTTAAATAAACGTATTTAACAAAAGTGTAGCAACACATCTAGTAGTGAGATTGTGAGATGAAATGAATTTACATATAAAGTGTAGACTTATTAAAATACTGCAGCAACAAAGCAATTTATTTAATTAAATAAAATTCACAATTTAATTATTAAAACGACATAACAGAATTGAAAATAAAGTGTATTAAAGTTGCTACACAAGCAAGTTTTTTAGCTAAATGTTGTGGAGTAAACGAGAAAAGTTTTGGGAAATGAGGAGGGTGTCGAGTGTTATATTCATGACAGCAGGTGGCGCTCTAATACCCATTGATCATTGATGATCGACTAGGCTTAACCGTTACCACCTGCGGCCCGAAAAACCAACTTCCGGCATAGGGCCTCCTTATGACAAAAGCGGCACGTGATCAATGAATTGCGTCACTCAAAACGGCGCAAGGGCATAAAAAGCAGCCAGTTGTGCTATATAAAACAACAGAGCAGACATAATGTGCCAATATACAGGAAGTCATCCATAACCCAATAAAGCAAATCATATACTATGTGTTGTCAAGCAAAAATGCTCAAATTCAAGGGCCTAAATGAACAGCACTCGTGTTTGAAAGGCATTTAATAGAAGTTACTATACTAAATTACATTTCAAAGTTATTCGTGTTTAACCAAAAATAAACTGAAGAAAAAGGAAAATATACGCTTAACAATTGTCACTTGACTTACTTTCAACAATTCAGATTTATTTTATACGAGACAAATTCGGCGTATTTCAACAAAATTCAGTTATTTAATGGCCAGGGCCCTAATTCTCGAAAGCAAAAGCAAAAACCAAAACAAAAGCAAAGCAAAAAACCAAAACCAAAATGACTTGATTCCTCAAAACTTTGAAATGTTTTCATTTTTGCTTTCGGTTTTTGCTTTTGGTTTTCTTTTTTTGCTTGTTGTTTTTGGTTTTTGGTTTTCGTTCATAGATTTTGCTTTTCATCTATTTTCGTTTTGTTTTTTCTTTGGTATCGTTTTTGTTTTGATTTTGGTTTTTCCATTTGAGAAATCAAACAACCAATTATATTTGTCGTTTTTGTTTTGTTTTCAGTTTTTGTTTTTCCTTTCGAGAAATCACAAAACCAACATTTTAATCGTTTTCGTTTGGTTTTTGCTCTCGAGAAATAGGGCCCTGGTAAGGAACTGAAGCAAACATTTTAGTTTAAAAACCACATTTAAAATTGAGAAAATATTTTGCAATATAAAGTGGGGGGTTCATTAAATAACAAAAAAATACTGTGTACAAATTATGGGTTAAGTAAAGTAGTAGTACCCAATGCAAAAACACATTCAAGTCTGTCGATTGATGGAAGAGATTTTTTCAATACCTATATAGTCGAAACACGTGATTCAAATAAATGCAATTTCTGGGCACGTCTCACTCGCATATTGGTGTCTATAATTGCATCAGACTCGGCTCGTTCCCTGGGTGCAAACCTCACTTCAATCAACAAATATGGTACAGCACCAGGTTGGTTGGTTTCTTGAAGAAATAAGCCAGAAGGCTCAAGGTCATGTGCAATGCCATCGTTTATACAAAACTGATATCTTTACCTGTGACAACCCGGTATACTGTACATATGTACATAGGGCCTATTCTCTTTTTTAAGGGGCTGGGTCGATACACTGCATCCAGTGCATTGCATAATGGTGTGGCCAGCTCTTGGTGGTGTGACGTTGGCAAATCAATTCTGGTGAGAGCAAATTTACATTCAAAGTTCGGGTCACGTGGTTGCAAAGCGTCAAAGCAAACTCGCGAGACCTTGCCCCTCCATGTTGTTTGCATAGCTTAATCAAAGTACCGATGCATACCAATGCAAACTGTCCTCAATAAGTAGCAGGTTCGATATATGGAAATCACGCAAATTGTATATGTAGCACAAGGTTGCATGCATGCAGAATTAAGTTCATAATTACTGTCTATAGGTACATTTCCGTAAAATTCAAAGGGCTCCCACTATCACAGAGACCAAGCATCTTCTTCCACACAAATTAATATAAGGTCCCTAATGGTGCTTTTTCGTCTAGTTGGACATAAACGTGAAAATACATAGGAGTTATGTGGAGTGAAAGTAACAAACAATAGTGTACTAGACTTGTATTTCCCCTGCTCAGGGTCCTGTAAGGGCACATATACAAGGTACAGGGAACAATAGGCGAGCAATTTTCAATAGCCAAAGTGCACGGTTGCAAGCAAAAGCATATATCGATGGCAGATCAATCGATCGATTGGCATTTCATGCATGCAGAGACGAAAACTTGCAGCTGTTATATACGCAAATCCCTTTCAACCTTCATTTCCATATTCCCCATGCAAGCAAAGCGAAACGTCTTGAAAAATGAGGAAAACAACAGCTCCAAACCGTTGGCTGCTAAATTGTACCGAGGGGCAGGTCAATAACTATGTTTCTCCAAAACAGACAACGCGCATTAAAATTATGTTAGCAAATCAACAAATTGCTATGAATAAACTGTTGGATTGCATTTGGATAATGTATATTTCAATGCAAATATCCTTAAGTGGTGTACTAAAAATATTGTACATTTTATTTGGGACGACAGCCGCTAGATGGCGCACCGTTAGCACGCTGTATGCAGGCCGTTAATACTGAAAATAACACAGTAGACCTGTAATAGTTTTATTTAAAAGAAATTAATTTCAAAATTAGTTACAGGACACCATTATGGCTTCAAAACCAAACATTTACCAACTTTTAGGCTTGACTAGTTCTACATGGTGAAATTAAATACGTTGCAACTTTGGAAATTTGAATACGTTTTGCAGCATTTTAATCATTTTTAAGCCCTATATCCCGAAAAATGGGTTCATTTTGTGATAAATTGGCAAATGTAGTGCATGTGACTTGTTCATTGTGATCAATAGTGGTCATTAATATGCATGTATCATGTAACTAACCCTGTTGGTCCAATTGTCACTGCGCATGCGCACTGGCGCAAAATCTATCAATTATATCGGTGAAAGCACTGCATGCATGCATTAATGCATCATGCACATGCAGTGTTCAACAAAAATCCATGTATATAATAACTGAGTGATGTATCGATATTTTGTCAGAGGCAACAACAATAGACCATGAATAAATTATTCTTGCATTATTTTTGGCTTCAAGTCAAAGCACCTTTTGTACAGATTTATTTCTAACCTGACTTAAGATATGATTATTACTTAAACAGACACAAGTTATTGCATTGTTTTGATTTAGCGAGACAATTTATACTACACGTGTCAGAAATAAATAAATTTCAGTAAAGAAAATTCGATAAATGCAAAAAGTAAATTTTAATATGAAAGCCAGTCACATTTGTAAGTTTAATTATGAAATGTTCGTCTAGTTATCGATTTTCCATGAAGAAAAAAAAAGTCGCTATCTTTGCAATATAATAAGGAAATTGTATGAGGAATTAAAGTGCTAGGAAATTCTTGCACATCATGCAGAAAATTAAACACGCTTGCAAAAACCCACTAAAACACTATATATGAATGAATGTATAAATTTCGCCCAAATGATAAGGATCATAAGGAAAATATTAAGAGCAAGTAATGTGTGCACAAGACTACTGAAGCAAAACCGAAATTAAACATCCCCATGGACAAATAAATGGCAAAACTCAGATTTTACCAAAACACAAACATAAAATGAAAAAGGCAAAAATAAATCTATATTTTATATTAAAGAAAACGAACATGTAGGGGATGATAGGTACAACAAAAGAAATTTAGACAACAGATGACAGACATGTGGCTCACTGCATCGTTTTGCACTCAAAAAGAGAAAAGCAATTTGGACAGAAATTCAATCAATAAGTCGATATATGAAAGATTCCATGCAATGTTTGTTGGAAATTAGGTTTTTATATATAAAGAATTTATGAAAACTTACCGACTTGTACTTGCTTATACAATAACCTTTATCATAAATTAAACTCGTATAGCAATGTCAGCTGTTGGCAGTTTGCCAAAATATACATATTGTACATTGACAGTTTTCAATTTTAGCAAAAAGAATGAAAATCTGGCAAAGCATGGGGGGAAAAAACGAATTTCAAAAGTTGCCTAAAAGTTTCAAAAGTTCAGCAACAGTGAATTCGAGGAAAGGGTTAAGGAAATGCTGGAATAAGTGAACATATAGAAGAAATGAGTTCAAGATCGATATGTGTTAGTGAGGGGAAGTTTTTTGGGTTCGTTATCGTCTTTTCGCAAATTTTCACGGCTCCAATGAAAAATGAGCGTCCGAAGCAGCTGTTTAATCGGGCGAAAAAGCAAAGCTTTGCTTCGTCAATCTAATAAGGAGTTATATTAGGAAAGTAAAAAGGGGAAAAGAGATGAAGAAAAGGTGCAGCATTGTCCAAGAAAACAAAGTGCAAAAAACAAGCTATGCAGGGTATATCAAATAGAGTCATCAAAAAAGAGGAAGAAAAACGCTGAGACGAGCGCAAATACTACACAAATCTCATTATTAAAAAAAGATGGTTGCATATATAGAAAATCGCAATTCTTCACAAAATTTCATTTTTCTAGTAGGAAAAAAACCAGAATGTCAGAGCTGTTTTGTCCTATAGCATTTTATTTGACATGCATGCAATGCAGGAAAATATGTATACTGTTTCCGAAAAATGTTTGTCATTCTTTGCATAATTTGCCAAATATCTCATCTATTTTGAAAACTTTCCTTATATTATTTAAGTATATTTAATTTTCTTTTCTTTCATTCTAATACTTATACTTTGATTAATATGTTAATATTATCCCCATTTCCAGCAATAAAACAGAAAAATTATGATCAAGCTAGAAAATATAAATTGCATTAGATGATTATTATCAGACATCAAAATTAATTTTGTGGCAATTAAATAAATCAGTATAATAATAATAACAACTGCACATGATCAACATCAACTGTAATAACATTGCTTCAGAACTAAATACAAAAAATACTATGATATTGCAATTACTAAACTGCGCAATTCTCGCAACATTTCTGTTATAAGTAATTCACTAATGAAACGCCATTTACACTAATGAAACACCATATAAACTATGTTATGATCTGCTATAACGCCTTTTACCGGCCACATAAACGCCATTCTTTCATTTAATTGCAACCAGTGATCAGCGCATGCGCAGGTGTTTAATTGTAATTGCACCATTTCATGTGCACAGAGAATGCACGAGAAGAGAACAGATAATGAAATCTTTACAATATTTTCGGCCAAATAACACTCAAATAAACAAAAATGATTTTTAAAATATTTATATGAATTAATTGAAGTTATACTTAGTTATACTCAAGATTATTATTCGCATATCACTTCTAATTGGCTAAGCCGACCGTTAGAGGGCGTGGTGGCTTAGTTTATTACAAATTTATGACGTCAAACCGTACTTTTGACGTCATAGCACAACTACTGCCCATAAAAATAAAACCAGATGATTTTTCTCTTTTACATTCCTCACCATTTTGCTATATCATTCCAAGTCAACTTTTTATTTGTATTTTCTGCAAGTTTCAGTGTGATATAAGTATATTGCAATTTGATTTAGGGTATCAAAAAAAGCTTGACCGGACACCACACACAAAGGTGAAAATCGCTGCCACAATTTCCGGGAAAATGTGAAGGGGTTGGAGGAAAAAAAAAAGGAAAGTTTGTGTCCCAAGATGAGGGTTAAAAACAAGAAGGAAAAAAAAAAGGAAAGGAGTGAGGCCAATAAGAAATGTTCTTTTTACACCGTTTTTCCCAAATCCTGTGTGCAGTGGGGATTGTTCAAGGGGACAAAATGTGGTAGTTTTACTCTTTTTTACGAGCACATATTTGTCCGGCAAAAGAGAACATCGTGGTCATAACATAACTACAATCGCCGTTCTTCTCCAACAGAGGGCCAAAAGGAAAGAAGAAGAAAAAAAGAAGAAAAATCCGCAATCTTTAGCTCTTACATATAGACCAAAAAATAAAACGCACACAGCGAGTAAAAATAGAAGCTGTTACATAGCCGCATCTTTTATGCGGCCATTTTAGTTTTGTTTTTTCTTCTTCTTCTCCTTTTGTCAAAACTAATCCAGAGCTTTATTTGGGAAAATATATAGCTGCAATATATAGAGAAGGGAAAATATTAATCCTGGTTTTCTTGCACCACTTCACTAGCCCTCTATATACGTATATATAACTTAGTTTACTCATGGCCACAAATAAAAAAGACAGTTTCCAATTGTTCAACGCACCAATAAAGCCCATAATGAACGAAATCCTTTCCGACTTCTAAACCACAAAATGGCCGCCATTACACCGTTCTTCCTTCCCATTAAACTCATCTATTTCCAGTCTAGACATGCATTGCTCGCACACAACTAACTTGCTAATCATCAATGCTCAATGATGATTACACGATATAAAAGCGGTAAGTGGGCAATTATACAAGCAGGAAGTCGGATATACATAAACTGGCAATTCGAAGTTTTCCAAAATGGCGCCGAAAATGGAACGAAATTTACGCCATTCTCTTTTGTCCGATGGAAACTATTCACACTGTTATCACAGTCCTTGCATAAAATCCTCCCATCATGTCATGTTTTCGTATTCAATAGTTATAAAAACATTAATTAATTATTCCTGCTTTAAAATTGGCAAAGTACCAACGTTTTTTTGTCTTTGTTTTCATGGGAACATTTTCTCCATTAACCAAATTCCCAGTACAAGAAAATCCCCATAATTCTTCAAAATGACACACTAAATCCTTGAAATTCTGATCGATTTTGGCTTTTACTGATCGATAAAACATGACAACTTAATACCGGAGTCGGTCACAAAGGATGGCATAATATTATCCAGACATTAACAAGTATTGTAATAACATTTCTGAAGGAGGTGCCATGTAAAGATTAGGCCTAATACATGCTATATTGAAAAAGCAGCATCCATAAAGAATCTAATCAAAACTCCATTTGTATTGTGGCCATGCGTTTCTCTTCCCCCAATATAGGAACCAATCAAATAACAGTCCACTTTAATTTCTGGATTCAGCGAACAGAAAATTTCAATGAATACAAATATAAACCTTATTTGGAGCTATTACAATTTCTTCAAGGCAAATAACTTCATCTTCAATGAAACAAATGTTGAAGGTATTCTTAAACTTTCCCTTCGAAATTTGCATTGCACAGAATTATGCAAATTGCGACTCTAATTTAACCTAAGCAATTTGCAGCCTACCTACAACCGCAGTTCAAAGCCATTTATTTGCTAATTCAGCACCACTTTTTCTTTGAATTCACTCGATTACAAGCCGTAAATTCTGCTCAACCAAAGCCAAACAAATAAATACTGCCCTCTTTCTTTTTTTCCTCTAGAAAAGACAGATTAAACAACATTCATTTAGCAGATACTAATTGCACTTCTTTGGATCTGAAACTCATTTTTAAAGCTTTCTGTAACCTGAAGCAAAGCGCAGGTCAAAAGATTGGAAAAAGTATTTTAAATTGGTGTTAAATGTATTCAGATTAATTTAACGCAACAAGCACCTGTGATAATACAGTAATTAATAAATACTTTTATAGTGATGAATTGAGGAGGAGGCGAAAGGGTCTTTTACAAACAAAATTCTACAAAAATACTCTAAATTTTATCCAAACACCAATTATCTTGGTTAAATAAAGTTATATAAAATCATTACAATACTATATGAAACTTATAAAATAGCAATTTACGACACTTTTCAAATTTATGAAATTTAAAGGAAATATATTCAACATAATGCGGAACCTTCCTGCAAATTTTCAGATTTTTCTGCGTAGCCATTTTCAAACTGTGAGCGGTTGAATCTGCTACAGTTAGCAGGTGTAGATAGGGAGATACACCTGCTAAGTGTCAAATTTCTACATGTATGGGTGCCATCCGTAGCAGTAAAAGGCCCGAACAATAGTGAGGGGAAATGGCGGATCGTGCACATGTGCTCAGAACTGGTTTGAGCAAGTAGGCTTTCCATACTTGGAGTCAACGTCATTGAGTGACGTCATCAACTCAACTGCGCATGTGCAAACATTTCACTCTTTGCTCCAATTTGTCTCCAAATATCTCGTAAAATAATTTTGCAGCCCTAATGAATGTAATCATTTGGAAAACGTGGTTGTATGTGTTCATGGGCACTGCTGTATATTTCTCGTAAATTATAAGAGCTCATGACTTTACCAATAAAATAACAAGCGAGATGTGTGTGTGTGTGTGTGAGCTAAAGGCCACAGATGTGCTCAACTCACTCGGCCACATATAATAGAAAGCAAATGAGAACAGCTGCCATGTTCAACATTAAAATCCCAACTACTACATACGTATAATATCATTGTCACCCCTTTTTCCTCGAATTATCTGCAGTATTTCCCCCAACAAATTCTTTCTATTATAACCACTATTAACACTGGAAATGCAGGTAATTGAAGCAATAAATGCTGGGACATGAAACTGCACTTGCCAAAGCAGGAAATCAATATAAATCACGTCTATTAAGTGACCCTATCAGCTATGGATTCATTGCCTTGAACACCATTAATTTTATGTAGGTTTTTTGTTTGTATTATTACTTTCAAAAATGAGCATTTAGTGTTGATCATTTTTTTGAATGTGTTTATGAAGTTTATGCAAAAAAAGCATGTTTATACTTATAGGTAATATTGTTTTTAGGTAGATTAAGTATACTCATTGTTGTGTGAAATGTACATTTATTATTTACAAGCAAAGTGCGGTTGAAGTTTAATGGCTATATAATTTAAGAAATTTGAAAGCCTTTAGGAAAAACATGGCGACCGTAATTTAGACATTTTCAGTAATCTGGTTCAATAATAAGATAACCAATGTTGAATTAATCGAACTGGAACATTTGCATTGGAAATGTATAGGATTCAGTTGTAATTTGGTAGCATTTATTCATGACAAAGTGGAGAAGGGCAATAGCATTGCGATGAGACGTAGGAGTGTGCAACATTCCGATTGGTTTTACATGGACAAAGATGCACGAGATATTCTCATATGCAATATAGTTGCACAGGATCCAAAAATCACCTCATTTGTTTGAATAGTTTTAAATTTTCTATTACTCATTCATTATTGTCACCTCGTAAACAACAAAACACGAGATATTTTGGATTGAAATACCTTCATGGGGCGGTTGGTGTTCGTAGAAACACGGATCAATGTAGTCATCATCGACTTCCGGTTCTTCTCGCTGCTCTTCTTGTTTGACACATTGAGTGACCAGTGGTCGAAAGTCTGTGGGGTCGCTGTAATCTGGTAGGATCAACACCTGTAAGAAAGATGCAAGAAAAAAAAGGGGGGTTTTGATAAGAAAGTTATAGGATCGGGGATAAGATGAGCGTAAAGAAGGGCGGCCATTATGGCGGCCATTTGCCACGCCCATAAACGCCTTGCGCCGGATATCAACTTTCAAAACGCCTTGGCGTATAAAAAAACCCCATCTTATAGTATACAGAACAGCACATCTCTTGCCAATCTGAAATGCAACAGGCGTAAGCGGAAAACGCGATCGTAAAAGTGAAGAGAGAGAGAGAAAAAAAACTAACAAACATGGCCGCCATTTTGGAAATATTGATCCAAAACTTCATTCACCAATAATGTCAGCTAATAACTTCACAACTTCATTGAGCCACGTTTCACACCCTGCACATACATTACATTACAACTTTATACTTCTAGTGGCAATTTGAACTGAATCAAAAGTTCCATATCAAAAACTGCACTTATAACTTCCTCCAGTTGCCGCAAGACGGCGCTCTTCCTCGTTTCTTCTAACAATATCCCTATATAACAAAGATAACTTTTTCATACTATATAATTAACTAACGCCCTAACAATTTACCTGCGTGCAATAATTCAACTTTAATTTAACATAAATTTTTCAACAATTACAACCGAACTTTAAAATTACTAGGCCTATTATATAACTTATATTTTGAATAAGGTACTTGTACCAAACAAGGCCATGCGCCTAACAAGGCCAGTCGCGTATTTCCAACTTACTATTACTTATAACTTATAATAGCAACATAACAGATAAATAGAAACAATAATTTCAGGTTCTGCACATTTGTAAATTATTAAACTAGATATTATTGAAAGTTGTGTTTAGTTTGTGTGTGTTTTTCACATGATATGCAGGTGGCCTTATTACAACCACATGTCCCCAATAAGGCCACTTGCACTATTTTCTTCTTTCGCTGCCGATCGGCAAGCACTTTTCACAAATATATGTAACACAATAAATTCTAAACACTTGTATAAGGAGATTTGTGGCAAGTTACATGACTTAATAATCTATTGGAACAGGTTTAAATACATTATTAAGCGTTAGCATGGCCTTATTTGGTGCACATACCTTATAATTAATGATCAATACCCTAATTACAACGGTGTATAGGCTCAACTTCAAAATTTCTATTGACCAACATAAGATTAATTCCTCCAACCCACCAAAAAAACGTTCTTTATGGACGACCCCTTTCAAGATTATGATACGGAAATTGAAGATTCTTTGAGACGTGAACGCAACGTGAAGCCGGACAAAAACGATATTATGCAAGATGGCGTTTAGCCTCAATAAATGGGAATATTTAAAGATGAAGAGGAACCAACATGGCGGCTGTCTGTTATTTGCATTGGCAAACGCATCACGTTCATTCATATAACTCTGCCAAAAACGCTATAAGCACACCTATATAGACTAAAAGCAACAACATAAACATGGCAAATCAAGCTTACATACAGTCAACTTGGAAAACAGATGTCAACCAATCACAAACAACTTCACATGTATATGTTTTAATCATAACGGCTCCTCCCATTTTCTCAGTATATTCTCAATCAACATTTACTTCAAATTAAATAACACATTGCATTAGTATTATTGTAATTTACAAACAACCACGCCCACTAATCTCCGATTGGCAGTCAGTTCTGGAAGCCGTTTCCACGTATATAATATACTTATATCCAATGATCTTTTGAGTGTACTGTATTGAAGCCCTTATGAAAACAGTGTCCCACTCTAATTAATTGCACAGAAACAACCGCTGGCATCTATCACGTATAATAATTAATCACGTGACACCGTCCACAAACAAAGTGAACGGCCATGTTGAGGACAAACACCGGTAGAGGGCGCTGTGATGCTTATGTAATAATAACGCCACCTTGCTATATACTATACATATTCAACAAATAAACTGCTATTAATTGTCATTATTTTAAACATAGAAATACTTTTCAGGGACTTGGTTCACACACATTGCATTGGTGGCGCCACTGCAGGACACATGCATTTATTCAGCAGCCTGACAAACTTATTGAAGCAAGTATTTTAATAAATACACAGAGATGATAAGCCTGTTCATTAAATTACTGGCCATTTCTAAGCATGACAATGACAAAAGTTGGGGCTTAACGGCCCTAACTGCCTAAAACTCCCATTTACAGTAATGTATAGTATGGGACCACATCAGCAACAACACTCACATTAGCACTTACTTATCAAGTTACAAAGCTCACAAAGTATATACAATATACTGCATGATTTATTAATAAGTTAGGCCTAAACCTAAGTTGCTGATTACATAAAGTATGTTGTGTTAGTCTTATAAGAAAATGGGGGGTGAATAAGTTACGTATAAAAGAAGGTGGGTGGCGGTTGTTTTCTGCCAACCAGATAAAGATCATTGCATAGAAATGTGTGGTGTGAAAGCGAAACAAAGGGCAATTTGGAAAATGGCGACAGTGGCGACATGAGCGGCGCCGGTCCTAACTACCGCTTATATAAAACCGATAATAATCACTGCTCAACTGTCGCTTCACAACCAGCAATTACACAGACAACGAACATCATTATCATGACGATGATGCAGAAGCAGTTTGGGTTTATATAGGAGTCGATGCAAGCCGCCATCTTGAAACCAAAAGCCTTCGTCCCCAAATTACTCCTTTCTATAACGACACAATTTTTATAGGATTGCCTTGAAAAATTCACGAGTAAATAACACGACTTATGTATACTATAATATGTAATCCAGTCACCGAGTTAACCCTTTGGCTTTTGCCGCAGTAAGTCTCGATCATTTGCAAATCCTGTCAATTAACATCGCAATCCTTCTGGGAAAATGGCGGCCATTTTGTCACACAATTCCCATTAATATAAACCGCATGCATTCAATTCCCAAACACAGACCTGGAAAGCAAATGAGAAATTTGTGTTTTTATGAATAAATGCATTTATAATAAGCTATAGCAGTGAATAATTCGTATAGTAAGTTAGATTTCAGATAATATTATATAATTTAATTTTAAATATTGAATATGTATTTCTCAAATAACCTGAACAACTTACTATTAAAATTACAAATTAAGATATAACTGACGAATAAAACCTTATTTATTCAAGTTCGATATATAAAACTTGCTCATATTTATCATAAAAATATCATAAAAATGCTGATGCTATTTGAAAAAAAAAGAGAAACAAAAACGTATTGCTTCTTAATTATCCACAGAGAACAAACAAAAACCCAATAATGCGCTGCTTTTTATATACACTATACATCACAAAATCCTTACTTAATAACTGCATAAACTTTAAGTTCAAGACACGTAGTAAATTCCCCTTATGTACTTCTCCTCCCCCAAAACATTCATTTCCTTTGCGCAGCACAATTTTGAAACGCATAAAAGTAGCAGACAGCCATTATTCCTACACATAAACTTCAAACAATCAACTCTGAAACAACACACATCACACTGGTAATAAACACACATATGCCAAACCGCAACACAGCTTCAAAAAATTTAAACTTTCCCCAATCAATAGAAACAAGCTAATAACCAAGTTCATCCAATAATATTTCCAAGGATGAAGCCCAGAATTATATTTAAATGTAATTTATATTATAAAGAAAGTTTAATGCACATGTGGAATTTCAAATCACTAGTTTCAAAATTTAAGTAAATAGGGGAAACGGAGTGAACATCGATGAATGTATGTTGCATAAAATAGGTGTATGTGTGTGTGTGATCGTTACCGAGATTCAATGGCACCAAAGTTTGGGGATGTTGCTGTGCGCCAAAAAGAGGAAAACAGACGGAATAATGCATGACTGAATACGCCAAAAAAAAAGGAAAAAGTAGGGGGGAAAATGCTGCACAACCAAACGTCGCCTTCTTCGCTTATTTCTTCAGTCAACACCCAATAAGAGTGGCTTTTCTTTACGCTTCATCGCCAAACCCTCCAATTTCTTGGCGAAAATGAAAATTTCCCAAACTCATGCATGCACGGAATACCTACAAGCAATGCGCGAAAGCCCAGCCTAAAAGCGACCCAGTTTTCAGCTCAGTACATTTTAAAAATCTCACAACTATTCAATTGCTCAAAATAAAAACACGATAATCCCCAGCACAATAACGTATTCTATAAACAAGTCATATTTTCGCAATTATCGATAATAGGAAAGTGTCAATCAATTTAGTATAAATATTGCAACTGTAAATAGCATAAGAGAAAAAGTAAAGATGGCAAGTGCTTTATTATCGGTGAAGGGCCCTTTTATAGGACCAGGTCACCCCAGAAGGACGGAAAAACATGGCAATAAAGGGGTAAATAAATGTATCACAGTGGAAAACATGGCTAAAAAAAAATTAAATATACTCCACAATTAGTCAGAAAAAATATTGAACATCTTGCATTTTTCGGAAAAATACTTTCTTATCTTTTAGTAATTTTAAAGTTATTTCTATTGTCTATGTATAATGCTTAAATATAAACTAAATGGTTTCAGGAAATGCGATTTTTGTAAATAATGTCATCATTAAATCAAACAGCGCAGATAATTAGGAGAAAAGTAAATAAAGTCCATCTTGGATACATGAGGGTGTATATATAAATATATATTACAACTGATAAGTAAAGAAAAATAACACATAACTCGCCACCTAATCCGCCACTTAATTTTCTGTTTACAATTTCGGTTGACGTTAAGAAGGCTGGCGAAGTGCGCATGCGCACCTCAGATTTCCCCAAACATAAACATGTCTCGATTATGATGCTCACTCTCACGAGCAGTAGTATAGTGATGCAGGCTTTGCTAATTAAAACCTCGGCCATGTCGTGCAAGAGAAAACAAAAGCAGCTACATAGCACAGCGCCCTCTATCGGCGCACGCGCCCAACTCGAGGATTATAGAAATATATGGAGGAAAAGAAAATCCGTTTTGCATTTACTGGGTGGTGATAAGCCGCTTCCGGGGACGACCTGCACACCGCAGATAAACCTCCATTTTATTCCGACGAGTCACGTGACTGTCATCTCCTCAACTTCTCTCTCCGCAAAAATCAAGACGTTTCCATCCAAATGCAATTGGGAAAAAATACAGTCAATATCAGCATTCAACAAAATCACACAGTAACTTAAAATATCAACAATTAATCTTTGAATCGCATAAAAAAACTGACTTCCGGAGATTCATTTCTGAATTAGTATTTCAAAATTTACTCGAAATAGGTCTATTATATAGTATTAGTCCAAATTAAATTAGAAATAAACAAATACGATATGTAATATAATATGTATACTAACTACTTGCAGAAATGACATTAACAAATAGTAATTAGGAGAGAATTATTATATAGGTACTAAAACCGTTCACATTATCGCAGATTATATATAGAAAAGTACATTTTAGTATCTTTAGTGGCTCACTTTATGTTTTGTAATAAACAATAAAAATCAAAAATTCCATGTAATAAATAATGTCCCCCATTCACGATGAGATTATCGTGTCACAAACCATAAGACAGCATATTAATAAATGATAAGTGTCACGTTCTTTCTTTTTTTACAAAAATTACTGTTAAACACCATCGTGTAACCTTTGAGAGCATTTTAGAAAAAGAAAAAAACAGATTACACAGAAAGAGTCTCGGAAGATTATCTCTGAAGACATAAAACCCCCTCCCCTAAACACACCCACCTTCTGCTAATCCCTCAGGGGACGGGAGACATGCACTTGGTATTATTATAGCGGCAAATACTCGATTTAATTCCCAAGCAAAAAAAGTAAAAAAAGTTCCCATGCACCGAGAAACTATGGAACAAAGAACAAAGGAAGTTGCGCCACGTGGCAATTAAGCCTAACTCACACAAAGGAAAGCATTCGTTTTTCCTCTCTGCGTTGCCCATCATTATTTCCAAATACGAACACCCATTGACCCAAAGCTGACAGTGACGTCATCAGCCAACACGCATTCGATCGATATACAGATCAATATTACTATACTAAAGATCCTGCGGCGCTTCGGCTGTCAGCCGTTCATTATATTATTATACGCACTATACAAAGCAGCATCGAGTCAAGACTTATTCTTAGACGCATCATCGTGCATTTCATTCACTATAAAAGTTATATTAAAATGCAAATATAAATTTCAAATAAACAAAACAATAAATACTGATAAAATCTGTGTAATAAATAAAGTTTCCTGTGACAACAACAACTATCAAGACGAACTCAAACAGGTCTTCTTGGCATTCATTGCAAGCATGCATGAGAAGAAGCTGTCAGATCACTTTCAATCAGTATTTAGTGCGTAAATCGATTCAAAATTGAAATCGATATATTCAATAAATAACAGTCTAACACGTTGCAAATGCTGGTTTATTTCATGCATTCACACAAAACACCAGATTTCACTTCCCACGAGGTGAAGCATGACACCGAAATTTAAATCTCAGTTGGTTGGTTGGTTCATATACACTAACATACTTTTTTTGTGGGGGGAGGGGGCACTTCAAGCCACGCCTACAATTTCATCAAATTTTAATTTCGCTTGATGCACGTGCAAATTTCCCATTTCAACCCTTAATTCACATGCACAGTATATGTATAGTCTGAAAATGTAGGTGCCACATTTAGCTGCACGGGTCCCACCCAATTACCATTTTAAGCTGCTATAAGCCGAGGTGAAATATATTTTAATATGTAATAATTGTCTCGTTTAGCACTAAACTAAATGCGTTATATACATATACACATCCATCCAAAACTGAATAATTAAAGCCCGCTGCTCGTGTTAAATCACACGATTTAAATTTTGAAATGCACGGACATATTGCATCTGTGCGAAGCAGTTACACGACCAAATGAGGGAAAATGCAATCATATAATTAATCAATCATAGCAAATTGCATTAAATTAAAATGAAATTGTTAAAGAATAACAGCATTATAAATTGTAATTAATTGTTGTAAAAGAAACAATAAGGCAAATAAACTAACGAAGTTAATTAGTAATTAGACTCAATGAACTAATCTTTATCTTTAAATGTAGATATAGGAAATATGTCATTAAAAGAAATATAGCCTTAATAATTAAGATGATAATTTACTGCAGAAATAACTACGACTTAATTTAATGAAAACTGAACAAACTGCACTTGTCTTTAGTTAACTTTCCTTTCAGAAATATAAATGACAAGATTTTTAAATGAAACGTACACGTCCATGAAGTAAGGATTTCATTTGTAATGATTTTATTACACGCAATATTGGAAATTAGAATTCACTAAAATTGAATTACTATCTTCAAATCGAAATCAAAAATCCATGCACCCAAATCCTCCATTTATATTGAATTTGTTATCTTTTAACCTCTTCGTCGTTTCAAATATTAATTGAATTTCTCGAGACAGACTACATAAATTCACAATAACGTTGCACCTGCTTGAACAAAAAATAACGAGTAAAAAAAAAACCCAAGGCACAAAAATGAAGGTGAAAAGCAAAAAAGCACGAGAGAAATCCTCGCAAAATCCTCGTGTAAAAATTGGTCTTTGCGAGTGTTGCAACAAGATTTGCACAGCGCTATAGTATAATCAGGCAAGACGTCAATTTACAAGCGAAAAAATACGGAAACAATCCACGTTTGAAACGGGAAGAAAAAAGAGAGAGAAGGAAGGAAAATATGGCGAGGTGCGCATGCGCAGAGGGCGAGGCTGGCGATGACTCATCTGCCGATGACGTCATCGGGCTACAGTGCAGGAATTTTGCGGCAAGAGCAGTTGGGGATGCCAACACATCTGGGCATTAAAATAGGGGGGAGGGGGGACCGCGAAGGGGTAGAGGGGTGAGTAGATGGGGACCTGTTGGCCCTTAATGCTACAGCGCCGTTACGTTCGTCATCATCACTCCCCAGCCGCAACAAACGAACCCAGTTTGCCTTTCGGCTTAATCAAACTATGACTACTGCCATCACCATCACCATCACCATCATCCTGTTTATACTCACTCCTAAGACACCACCTTTGACCTTGCTGCAAAACAAACCAATTTTGACAATTACTGAAGGACTGTCACTCGTTTCAGAAAATCAATTCCGTATTTAAGTTCAGCATTCAAGGAATAAATGCAGAGTTATTTGAAGTTTTTTTGTCCAAAATACATTAAAATCGATTAATTCTTGTACTTAGGAGCAATTTAATACTGAACATTCACATTTCACTTTGAAATGAAACATTCATATTAGCTAAAACTGAATAAAAAATGTATATATATATTTAAACATGATTATAGCCATATTATTTTAAAACTAAATCAAAAGTAACAAATTCATCGGTTCCCACGTTCAAATTTCCCGCCATTTTTCTCCTTCCTTCATTCCAAGTACGCAGTAAGATTTAACACCCCCAAATATACAACCGAAAAGGACCCAACGAATATACTGTCACCAACGGACTTCCCATTTTCAAAACTGAATATTTATTAACGAAATAAATGCCGTGCAAAATGAACACAATTCAGTCGCAAACGTGGGACGCGACGGCGTGACCTTTGACCCGCATCGCGTTCAATCTGGCAACGGTTCAAAAATCGAGACTCACACGCAGAGACAGACAGAGAGAGAGAGACACAAGGTTTGATGCCAAAGGGTTGGTTGTCTCGACGGCTCGGCTCCGCTGAGTTGCTGGCAAGCTCGCCTACAAAAGCGCCCTTCAATTTGGCCCTTCTTCTCTTTGCCCGTCCATGTTGTTTGCGTTGAAGGTTATTGGGTGTCTATACCGGCAACACACACACGCATACGCACACACTGTACATCTGAGGCAGCCGACACTCAGTGAGCACAGCTTCCGTCGATGAACACGCTGACGCGCCTAAAAGCGTCGCCATGGCAACGCAGCAGCCAATCGGATCAATGCCGGCCTAAAATATCCTCGCGACGCCGACGCCGCCTGGCGGCGGTCATCACCCGCGCCCGTGCCCATCCAAATCAATGCTGTACTACATCATCTACTTCACACGTACAACTTTCGGCCCCAAAGTATACCGCATAATCATTTTACTTCTCAGATTATTTAAATCCCAAAGAACACACAGTTTTTGATACAATAACATCAACAAGGAACTAATTTTTATAGAATTGGATTTATGACTAATATCAGATTAGTTAACAGGGGATAGATGAGCTGTATATACAGAGTATTTTTATACAACTTTTGTTAATCGTTTCAATTTTATCCTTCAAATATTTCAATTCCAGGAGTATAATAAAGGAACATTTATTGAGTCTAAAAGCAATGGCGAATTGCTTCTTTGTTTCAATATTTGCGCAAAGATGAAACTGCACAAATGCAAATATAGCTGACTCCCAAGTGTATATAATAACAATATTGCACTTTCTTTTTCTTTCATTTATTAAGACAGTGATATATCCTGAAGTATACACAAGCTGTCAAGAGACGATATCGATCCTTTCTTAAATTGGGATTTCCTCCTCAAAAAAAAAACTAAATTATAATAAGTTATTTCAAGAAAAATTAACAAACATGATCACAAATATAGGTGATCACTCCGACCAAGGCCCTTATATAGTGTATCTAGGCAACAATGTAACAAAGAACTGTTAAAATAGACTAAGACCATAGCCTTCAACATGGGGCCAAAAATATATAGCAAAGAACCTTGAATATGGAGTGTCAAATTTAGGGCAGTGCCCTATAAACGAACACCAACAGAAGTTTGGTTATACCAAGACATGAAAACTAATCATGGATATTCATATCATTAACAGATATTACAATAAGAGCCCCTTTCTTGAAACTAAATTGAAATTACCACTCGACTTAATTACAAAAATGGCGTCTCAAGTATTAAAAACAACCAAAAAAATAAACTTAACTGCGCTATCTGCGTCATTTTCAGACGAAAACGTTTACAATTCTCATTTTGCAAGTGTAATTTCATTAATCTAAGTTGGTTTTTGCAAAGAATGCCTTGGGGAAATTGAACAGGAAAACTTGGAAATCGAGGAAATTTTGAAAGTTAGTCGATCGAGTCTAAAGCAAAATGCTAGGTTTTTGTGAAGAAAAAAGACTGGCAGAAACACGACTATCCTTTCCAATTCATTAACAATGCTTTTTTGTGTTTGTTCTTCCACTAATTTGTCTGAAAGCACTTATCCCTTTCAGTACTGTATACATATGTATATACTTACTCGGCTTGCAATTTTCTTCCTTCATTTTTCGCCCTAAAATCCATATGCCCGGATTAAAATGTCGCTTTCCACTAATATTATATACAACCCCATGTTTTGTGGGTACACAAATTACTTCCTATAATATCACCAAAGCGAGAATGAACACTGGGCGGGGAGTATTTCGTTTATCCCGCCCTCTTTCTGTAAACTAACCAATTGAAGCATAGCATCATCTTTCGATCACGTCTTCCTGGCAGCCAGTTGGAAGTGCTTTGCTCATAATCTTTCATGAAATATTCTCTTAATAATCGCACCATTTGTTTGCCCTTTCTCCCTTTTGTGTGCTTGATTAGCATCAGCATTAGATGTTTCACATAAAACCGCAGAATTTTCAGAAAACGGTGATCGCCTGAACGCAGCCGCCATTTTGGAATGTCCTGTTACGTTTACAGACTGACCGCCATTGGCTGGAACTTAGCCACGCCCAGTGTTCCTTCTCTCTTTCGGCGATATTACAGCAGTGGACATTTCTGACTTTCAAGCTGCATGGACATGCATCTAATAATAAGTAAAGGGGCCAATGGGCACACAAACGTATCACGTCCCGAAGTATTGCAATGACATCGCGCCGTATATAATCATAAATGCCCTATCAATTTTTCACGACTCCCATATGTTATTATTACTATAATACTAGTATTACTTCCCCTGCAACACAATATTGTATTTCCTTTATTCGCCATATCTCGCGTTTACTGCAATATACACTTATAAGTAATGTCCAAATACTTTCATATTGCTATGCCGCAAATTAGTCATCTTATAGATTGCATTAAAATTCAGTTCAGGGGCAGTTTATATCCATAAAGTAACAAATGCGTTTTTAAAATGTAAAAATATGCGAACCCAAATTAATGAAGAAGCCAGTAATGTACTTTACTCATAAACAGACTTTTTTAAAAAAAAAAAATATAACTGCTCCAATTACAAGGGTATATTAGACGTAAAATGCTATTTAAAAGGGTAATTCAACACTTTAATAAGGTGAAATTGGTTTCAATTTGCCAAAAACAGCTATAAGATAGAGGAAAGAAGAGGGGAAAGAAAATTCCGACATAAATCTATAGTCCATATATACTGTACCATGCAGCATCATATGCCATCAAATCCAATATCAGGAAATTTGAGACCATCCTTTAAGTAGAAACTGCTTTAGTTTCCAATTTCTCCTTCAATATTTGCACTTCTATTTAATGTCTTTCTATTCGTTCACCTAGCTATTAATTTAAATTCATTAATTTCTCTTTCACTAAACGTCTTTTCTTCTCTCACTTATTAAAAACCTAATTACATTTCCAGATTAACCAAACTTTTAACAACACTGATTTCATTATATACTACATCTAATTCACTGTATGCATTAATAATTTAATCTCGCTATATGTACATACATTAACTAACTTAGGCGAAATTAGTAAAACTGCCAATCAAATTTGAAATCCGCAACAATAACCCTTTGTTACCCCCCTTGGGACAATAGGCCCTATGCTAGGGATTAATTGGATGACATTTGACAGTTGCAAAATCCAAAATCTCCGGGCGGATTAATAAGAAAGTGGAATTTCGGAATTTCTAGTCAGTATAAATAATTAGGCCTAATGATTGGAACGAGAGGGAGGGAGGGAAGCGCCCTCTGCAGGGAAGTTTTCAAGTAACTAATAAATGGGGGTTTGGTACATGGCGGAAACTGGTGGCAAATTTGCTGAGGGCCATGAATAATTTCGCACAACGCTACGTCGTGATAACAACAAGATTTTGACGGACCCAAAAACCCCATAAATAAATCAATAACCCAAATAATCCCTTTTATCCGATGCAGCAACCGGACACATGCATTTCATATTCATCAACCAACACTTACAAGTAACTTTTCGAAATTAAATAACCATGCAATTTCCAAAACCGGGAAATTACTCTATATAAATCCAATTTTCTTTTATTAAGTCATAGCCAACATTTCTTTTCGTATTCCACAAATAAAAGCCCAAAAGACGAACTAAATGAAATAATACAATTATTTCACAATTATAACAACATTTATTACCTGCATACACCAACGTGGGGAAAAATGCAACGTTAACCCTGTAGGTGGCGCTGCTTCCAATGTGTGTACAGTAATAAAGCTACATTTATTGGAGTTGAGAAAAAGCTTGTTGGGATATTGGGAAGAAAGTTATATAGAAGATTGGGAAGCGTGTTGCACGACCGACATGGGATTGTGGGGCAGTAATCGGCGTTGCAATAGGCCGAGTGACCAGTGGTCAGTCGGCCTCACAGTCGGTCGCACGGTTCCCATGGGTCTAAAAAGGGCCCCAGATATGAAACTCCTTTTTTTTATCGCTTTTCTAATGAGGGCGTTTGCAGATGGCCCCTCCCCCCTCCCCTCCAAACACGGCCATCCCATCTTTATACCCCAAAGGACCACTTCTGACCATGCTCATCGGCTGGACACCAATTCGCTCTTCGCGCCACAAGGAGAAGAAGAAGAAGAAGATCGATATTTTCCTACATTTTAACATCTTAGGACCTATATAGTACATTTTCATCCCTTCTAATATAAAAATGAACTGTAAGTTGGTCAAAATTAGTCGAAATCGACTCCGATAGGACTGCGGTGTGACGTCACATCGTACTTCTGACGTCATAGCGTACTTCGTTTATTCGCTAATAGTGAAGGCCGTTCACCTATTTATAATTTATTCGCTTGATATTAAGGCTTAATTTCCTTCATTTCTCTCAAAATCTCGGCTTATGTACATAGTATAGGAATAAGAGCATGCTTAGTTCGCTGCGCTGTCACCAGGTGACGCTTCAAATAGCCAATAAATAATGTAAAGGATCTGTTACAATACACTTTATGCCAATTCGAGGATGAAGTAGGCTTATTATTTGATGAAAAGGAAATGTTGTAGTACATGTATTATAAATAAAGTGTGACACAGCAGTCACTCATCAGACTTTGAATCAGCCAAGCATACGAGGGTCACATGTTCAGAGGTCATGCAAGGTCACAATCCCGGTTTTGCACACAAGTCGATTAAAGTTCAACCAAAAAAAAAGGAAATAAAAAATGATTATTCATTTAAAGATATGAAATACCGGTTGGAATTTGACCTCATCCACTCAAGTAGCTATTATACTACTTGATTAAAATTCAATGCAACAGTTATAAGTGTTTCAAATAGTATCTACCAACAGGTGGCGCCACAGTTGCAGGAAAAAGATAATTTGCTTGGATAATTACAAAGGGAAAAATCGGAATAAAATCAATTATATTTTGTTTGAGAATTATAAATCTTTTGTGCAATAATTTCACCAATAAACTTCAATATACTGATATTGATTTCCGTTTGTATTACTCAAAATCCCCTAAATGACGCCACCTGGTGTCAGATTCGAAAAACACGAATTTCCCAACAAATTCGGTTTAATTTGCAGAAATTATTTGAAATACTTAGCTCGGTTGTTCGACGAGGCTAAAAATAATTAAAACCCAGAAACACTCAAGGACGTCTTGAAAACCAAGATTGCTTTGAATACTTATATAAGGGGAGGGGCAAGAAAGAGGAGGGAAAAAATGTCTTAATTTATTGTCTGAAGAATATGAGTCATCATTAGCAAACCGGTTCACCTTCAAACTCCGGATATTGACACAAGATACGCCTGCAGTTTTCGGTTAACAAACGACAATGTCCATAATAATAAACCCTTTAAATGTATATTTAATATATAATATAAATGAGGAGTTACCCCTTCAGTCACGTGACTTTCGTCGCTCCAGGGAATCCCTTGCACATCTGCAACATGACAGTTCTTTTCGCCATCGTTATTATTACCGTTGTAATGGCTCGTTTCCGACCCAACATCGTCGAAAACTTGTTGCTCGGACGAAGAAGAGCAATAAGCGACGAAAGTTTGTTTCGCTGTTCGTTTATTGCGCGCTCGATGCGCGCTTTGAGCGCCGTAATTGCCGCCATTTTCCCGCCTCAAATTTACTGCGCCTTTCTGCTGATCGCCCGACGAAATTTGCAACTTTTTCGCCCCTAAACCGATGTGTTTCAACAGTTTAGCCATAGTTGGCACTCGCTTTGGGGCTGCAATCCACTTTTCTCGGTCGATTCGATCCGATTCGATCGGGCGGGATGGCTGCAGTGGCCGCTCAGGCCATGTCCGTGGAAACTACCTTTTTCGTCAGCCAATCAGAAACGAGCGCGCCACGATGACGTTACAATGCGCTTTGGTCTAGTGACGCACGCACCGTGATGACGTCACGATTGCGTTGCATTATTGGAATACTCCTACGGTGCTACCTTATTACTTCTATATACCTTGGTGGCCAGCCGCCATGTTTCTCCCTTAATAAAACCCCAATCGATCATTGCGCTAACCAACTTTTAACTATACAACGAGGTTACTGCGAAAAATGAACTTGAAACTGGACTTTATAAATGCATTTATGAGATGATATACCGATAAATGTTCACAATTAGATTTATTTGCGCTTATGTCCGCATTGCCAGCGGTGTGGTGTTCGAGGAAACATGGCACAGCCAATGAGCGCAGAGAATTAAGTGGCCAAACTCTCCCTATCAGAGTAATCTGCAAATTGCCAACGTCAAAATGATACCAGAGTACGAGTACGGGAATCCCGATGACGTCATTCGTTGGCGTTCGTTTCTTTGAAAGTGTAGAAATATATGGATGCATAAGAAAAACAACGCCACAAAAAACATCCGTGCAATGCAAAAAAATTTATACAAAGTATGAAAAAAAAGTAATTGCTACATTTCAAATTAAGAAAAGAGACGATTTCAAACATATACAAGTTAACTTAAAAAATTATGCAGACGCAAATGGTCTGCATTCCCAAATACGTATACTTACAAAATAGAAACAAAATAATACGTTACATGATGGAATTATGGCACACACAGCTGAAAGACTTGTATAATTGTGGATTTAAAACGTGGAAATGAAACGTGTTAACTCCACAATGTAATCGGCACTTGTTAAATGCGTTCACGCGCATTACTTTCTTACATAAACGTGTTTCACTGAGATTTTGGTTCCCCTGTAAACGGTACCGTTGAGATCAGCAGCGGACGCGGCGGCCAAACCTGCGCTGGGAAGAAAGACGTACGCGTACGTGCTGTACACGCGAGAACAAAATAACTCGCATTAATTATAAAGAAACAGTATAATGAAATTCAGCAACCAAATGGAAATAACATAGATAGTAAATTTGGAAACCAACTGATGTAAAAAGCAATAATATTGAAAATAAACATACACTTACAAATAATATTCGCAGTCAGGCAGGCCACTGGTCATAACTTTGCACTTGATCGGGCAATATTGGCCAAACAATTCCAGCAAATCATCCTGAAATTGCATCAAATACACGATCAGCTTGTGTTTCAATTGAGCGAATTATATAATACAATTGAGTTTACGTAACAGTTAACATCGAATATTCTTTTGATTTTTAGGATGAATTAAAACTACTACCTATATTTGAATAATACAGTTGCTGTAATTTAAACGCTTGCATTATTTAATAATTTTAATCCACTACGATATAATAATTATAAGTAACTTCAAAAACTTTACTTCTGTTGCCATCGAGGGGAAGTCACAAATGATAACTTTCGAAAGCGGGTTACAGAAACCGGTACTTTCAATCTGCCCGTTTGCTACATTATTTTTGTCAACAGCTTCAACTTGTTGAATGGTTTCCGCAATATTATTTCCGACTTTCACATCCTCGTGCGCAATCCGTTGCGGTACTTCCGCGCAAAGATTTTGTTCTGCGCAACAGACAAATATCAATTAGGAAAATGAAAAACGGAACCTGTAATGAAAGAATTGAATAATAACACAACTGTATTTAAGGAACATGATAAGTTTCTTCCTAATATGTTCAGGTATTTCTCCCAATGGCGGCATATCAGAATCATCTATCCGTTTTGAGTCTGGCTCCTCGATACTATCAGTTTCTTGCGGTATATTTACAGCTTCACATTGCCGATGTGGTATTTGCAATACCAATTTTCTTCCATCCAATGTCACATTTTTGTAGTCTTCAATCACTTGTTGAGCCATCTCATCCCGAGCAAACTTCACAAACGCATACCTATTAATTGAGAAAATGAAATATGTGACAATGCATTTTAATACATTTCCAAATATATATCTTAACCAAATTTTAAAAAAGGAAATCCAAGTTTGCGTACGAACAACGCTATTACTCATAAAATCATGGTAAATATGAAGATTCTTGGGAATTACAGATATATATGGCGGATTCAGAAATTTCGTTTCGTAAATTGTCCTTACACTTGGTCCTGTTTTCTAAACTTTCTAACTCCGAGCACATCGTAGCCTGCAAAAAATCCTTCCACTTGTTTCTAATTGCAGATAATAATTCCCTTTCAATCAATTTTGAAGAAAAAAACAAACAAACCTGTACTAAATGAATTAACAGGTGCTTATAATGTATTTATATTTAAATCCAATCTACAGTACGTACTTCAGTGTAGTTGCATGGAAAGTTCCCCGCATAGATTTCCGGGCAATTTTGAGAAGTGTCCGCCATATTATCACAGTATAATTAGTCCTATCAAGGAAATGATTTGCGAAACTTGACCGTAGATTTTGGTTATATTAAAAAAACTATAACATCTAGTGTTCAATATTATAATGGCTTAATAAAACAGTATAATTCTAATACGAAAACAGTGCACATCATCAATTATAAACCAAATACTTACAATGAAACGCGCGACAAATTGCGATGAAGCCCTAATAACACGTGCGATCTCAACGAATGCACAAATCACAATGATAATAATCATAGGGATAGAGAGTGACCAATAGGGGCCGCCACACGGCGAGGGAAATAAACGGACCAATCAGAGCGCGCGTGAGTTACAACAGCAGCCAATGAGAGCATCGTTCGATTCTGTTTGAATTTGGAGCCAACCGAAATGGTCCCATGGACGGAAAATCACTTTATAATAGAAATAATAGAAGATTTAGCGCAGATATCGTTAATTCTCACTTGAAATTGACAAGAATTTGATTCATAAAGAATGTTTTGACGAGAAATTCAGCAATTTCTTGCATTTACTACTTTACAGTAGAGTCTCGATTATCCGCGGGGGGTCGGGGCTCAGCCTTCCGCGGATAATCAATTCGGCGGATAACACGGAGCATCGCCCAATTATTATTTTTTTACGATTTACGCGCACTGTACGTACTACGTACTGTTCATATATACGAAAATGAATGTGCTTTACATGTGTAAACTTATTTACATTTTGCCTCTGTTGTCTAAAGAGCAACTGAGTCTTTGTTGGGCGTGGCAAAACGCTGCCGGTCGTCCAAAGTTCGGCTTATCCGACCGGTTTATCCGAGTATTTCCGTGTTAACCGCGGTGATATCGCGGTTAACACGGAGCCCTCGGTTGTGACATGCACCGCGGTTAACACGGAGCATCGGATAACCGGGAATCGGATAACCGGGACTCTACTGTATTTGCAAAATAGAAATTGGAAGTTGGTCGCAACTGCCATTCAATTTGAAGAAATTATACAATCCATGCAAAACAATATTCAAAACATGATTATAAAAACAAAAATGTCCCGAAATAGCTGCTGCACAATTATAAGTCACATCCCGTACGCAAAATAAACGCAATACAAAGTAAAATTCCATCGAGTCAAAATAAATTTTGGCACATTTTACAGACAATCTTCAGGGATGACATCGTGCTTTATTGAGATTTTCTGTCCTTTGAACACTGTCCCGTTGAGAGTTGGCACGGCTATGGCCGCAACACGTCCGTTTGCGAGAAACATGTACGCGTAAGTGCTAAACGGGAACCAGAGTAGGTTATTACAAACGCAGCACACATTTGTGAATATCAATCAACAAAAGAACCCACAATGCTTCCATCTCTGAATTTGACATAATCAGGCATTTGATGGGGCGGTATTTGCAAAAAAGCGCACTTAATTCATCCTGTTTGTAAAAAGACAAACTCCAATTAATTACTTAATTGGCCACTAACAACCCAATGACTCGTAAAGATTTCAAACCTCTGTCGTTCCCACAGGAAAGTCGCAAATGATGACCTTTGCAAGGGGATCGCATCTAGCATTGGTCGTTGAAACGGAGCCTGAATTGTCATTTGTATTTACGGGACTAATTTGTCTCCTGCCAATATAAGGGTCTGGCAAGAGAGCTGGCCTTGGCATCAAATTTGAATCAGGAATTGGCGTCTTCGATGCTGCGTCTCCATTCTCAACTCTCCTGTTTTCCGAATCGAATTGACGCGTGATTTTGATAGCAGACAGTGAACCTGCGCAAACCAACCCAATAATTAATTGCCAACATCATTCTTTGTGCAAAAATTCTAATTTTGAATATGAGATTACTAGAATGTAGACGAAATTATTAGTTTGCAAGGGCAGAAACTCGCAGAATCATAATTTTCAAATATCAGTTTATAATTATAATGACCAGAATCGGATTACAGATTTTAGTTGAACCAAAATTAAATATATTTGTAAGGTCAGGATTGTAACTACGGCTTCAAAAAAAACTTAATCCACGTGACTATTATAAAATTCGGGAGCAAGATTTTGAAACTTTGTTACAAAATAATGCTGTTGTGGGTGTGAGGTCATTAGATACTGGAAAACAACCTAGTACCCTTCTCACAGGCTTTAAAATTATTTATTTGACTAGTGTCGGCCACAAGCCATCATCAGGAACTATGTAAGTTTCGGGACTTAAACCAACCGATCGGTTTCCCAGTAACTTTGTTATAATGTAAAAACATTGGATTATATAAGTTCGAAGTAACATAAACGGTGAGGAATGACACACTTTTGTTCGCCAATGAAGTCCTGTATTTTTGCAAGAGCTCAATGAGATGTTTAGGGATGGGTCCGAGCGGAGGCGGTTTGTCCGAGTCGTGCGCTTCGTCTTCGCCGCCGAAGCCGTTGACTGCGCGCGATCCACTTATTTCTTCTTGTTTCTTATTACTGCAGCGTTTATTCGTCTTCACTACTGGTTTTCTTCTGGCGCTGTTCAAAACCAACTTTCTTCCGCTTAGGATGACGTTTTCATACTCTTTAACTGCCGACTTCGCTTGTTCGTGGTTCGCGAACTTCACAAACGCGTACCTGAATATGTATATATGATATAATATTTTGTAGAACAAGTGAAAAAAACTTTCTTTTTCCAATTGATTGGGCAAGCTGCTATTGCAGACTTAGTTGTCAATTTTGTAATTGTGCGCGTTCACACATACAGAAGCTTAACGGCCTTTAACCACTTATTTGACAACTAAATGCTACGTGTGACTTACACTTTGTTACAATCTTGTAGTCGTTTGATGACCACATCTAAAACTTTGTATTTGCCAACTGAAAATATACTGGAGATGTCTGGCTGTACAAAGAAATCGGCTTATAAAATCATAAACATAGAAAATATACACGGTACAATTCAATATTATTATATATGTTACCGCTAAAGTGCAGTAATCCGTTTATCTACAGACTAACGGCTTTCGCAACCGTTAAAGTACGGAATTTCACAATCCGGACGAGTTTTAAACTGCAGTTATTTCGGAAATATCAATGTTGAGGGTTTCGAAACCTAATCTAAGCTTTAACATTGATATTTACTATACACAATTGCAGTTACGGACACATTCCACGTTATTGGCGTAGAGAAATGCGAAGGTCAATTTTCGAAATACAAACAACGGGCGACAAGACGCGTCAAAACCGAAATAACAGCTTAGATTAGGTTTCGTAACCCTCAACATTGATATTTCCGAAATAACTGCAGTTTAAAACTCGTCCGGATAGTGAAATTCCGTACTTTAACGGTTGCGAAAGCCGTTAGTCTGTAGATTAACGGATTACTGCACTTTAGCGGTAACATATGTACTTCTGTGCACGATGTCGGCAAATTCCCGACGTAAATTTCGGCAAAGTTGTCACAACCGTCCTTGGATTCATCCCAGTCCTCTTGATTTTGCATTCTGCGTTATCATAAACTTATAATTTCCCGCAAAAACCGCACTTAAATGCGAAAAACAAACCGCTTCCTAATCTCAATCATGTAAAAATACAAGTTGCTGCATTTACCTAAAAACTGGAAGCGCAATTTCATACGGCGGGAACATAGAGATAGAGGACTACGTGATATAGCAATTAAGGTGGCACCGTAGTATTCCACCAACCCAACACGCTTGTGACGTCATCAGGATGCCTTCGTCACTGACCCAAAACACATTGCGATGTCATCAGGTTGCGTTCGTTTCTGATTGGGTGACGGAAAATATAGCTCCATTGGCAGGGCCTGCGGGAAAACAACCACGGTCGCTCAACACACGGGGACACTGCGACTTCGAGTGGTGTCTCGTAATAGGAAGCGCTCTCTACCGGCTGATCGCGGCATCAGTAACTTATTATACTACGAAATAAACAAATTTCGATTATCTACCACCCCTTCTTTGCTTCGACCTCTCCACGCATAATTAATTGCTGCAAGGCAAACTAGATGATCAAGGACGTTTCCGGTAGCGGTTACACGCGTGCGCAGGAGGAAAATTGTAACACGACTGACTGAAGCGCCATCTCGCCAACGATAGCGAACTAAACCGCTTCAAAAGTTTCTAGTTTTCGCCATAGTAAAATTTCTTAGCTCGCAAACCAGATTCGGCATGTTTCGTATTTATAGAAACAAGTAGACAGCAGAAATGACAAAAAAAAAAGGTTTAAAATTTATTAGGTTGACACAATAAACAATTCAGAACATTTCAAATGGACATAGTCTTCGTCAAACGTTTTCAACCGATGAAGCCAATCTTTCTGCAACACCTGAAGTGAACAAAATGACATTAAAAACTGATCATGTTCATGGGAATTCAAGCTGTAAGATTTAAATGCAGGATCAGGTTAAGCTAACTTTCACAGAGGTTTATCTCTCCACGGATACCGCGAATGAAAATCATTCAAAATTCTCATCACTTTTCGTTTACAATACTTTCCAAACTTTCTACACATGCTTACCTCGCTTTCTTTGGTTCACACCAACCAATCCACTCATCTTAATCACGTTCATCTGTTTAAATACAAAAGCAATTATGTAACACTTGCAAGAAGTAGTTTAATAATTTGCAACTCGTTTGAACAGTCAGATGCTATTCTCCATCTTAGAGGTAAAATCTCTCCAGTAGAAACCGCGAACGTAAACGTTCAATTTTTCATCATTTTATGAATACCAAATTTAAGATAGAAATGTATACAATTACCATCAACGCATTTTATCCCGGACTTTCAAATCCAGCATGCGCCTTCTTATTGAATTCATATTCAGGACGTCTCGGTCAATCCATTATCAAGAATACAACTGCAAGAATTATTTTTTAAACATTGAAAACCATACACAAAGTGAGAAATAAATTCTACATCATTGGGATTTTTACCAAATACTTCTGCTGAAGCGAACAGATAATCGTGTTGCATCTCGCCCTGAAAAGAACTATACATTACTGAACTACTCGCACGGTCAAAGTATAACAAAAGAAACCGGCCGAAAAATTATTAAAAATACGGGAACTTTATGGAAATATAGTTGTAGTAGGATTCGAAATATGTTATTGAATGATATGCCAAAAGGATTGCTTTCGGATTGAAAGGATGGCCGAGATATTTGACGGATTGTACCGTAGAAAGTATCACACGCCTATAGCTTACCTTCTCGTACAGAACAGCCCACACAAACGCATTGCAACCACGGAAAAGAAAGAAAAACGTGTGCGCGTCGCTTTAAATACTGGTTCTATTGGGGCGGGGTCAACGAGTCGGGGGATGTGTCACACTAGATCAAACAAGCCAATCAGGTTGCAACACCGAACACTCCTATCGAATCAAATCAAGTGCAGCTTATGCGGAGACCAAGATAGAACCTAGAAGCTATCGATTGGTGCGCGTGATTATATGGCTTTGGTAGTAGTGCCACCAGGTGGCGAGTCTGGTCATTGTTATTACAGACTGACATCTGGCGGACTTCCGCCACAACTTGGTCACCACGCCCTTATTAACGAAGCTTCCACATACGCAAAAATGTCTCAATGGATGTTCCAATCACGCTTTGCGTCAACAAGAACATACAATTTAGATGAAAATATTCTTTATTGATTTTCTCAGCATAATACGACCAAAAAGAAATCATTTCCAATTTATAAAAACCTACTTTATATTTTGCTACACAAATACTGTATAGAATATTATACATAGACTGTACAAAAGAGTAAATGAATATTTGGAATTGCACTTTAAGGACATCTGTTATTTTGCTCTTCATCTATCCACATTTATTACAACATCATTCCTATAGCTACCAGCAAGTCTATAACAGAAGTCCATTTTCAATATGTTTGCTATAACAACCATTCCCAACAGTTTTCATAGCATAATTGTAAAACATTGGTAGCGAAACAAAAATTAAAACTACCTGTATTTCACCTTTTTTTTGTTACAATAATAGGTCTATACTCTACTCTTCACCTGCCATTAAAAATTACAAAAGGTATCTTGGGATTGCACAAAAGAAGCTTCAAAATATGCAATGTATTGATGCATTTTATAGCTACTGTAAAATTTCTTGAAAACTGTATAGCAAGCAGAATTAAAACCGCTGCACGTGCGCATAATACACAGAACATGGAAATAAATGCATTTACGTGTCAAATATTGCATGTGACCTTCATAAGTCCTTGCAAAAGGTATGAAAAGTGCCTGAGTGGGTCTTCCATTATTAAAAATGTCAAAAATGACATTGTCATTGTGAGCAGATTACGATGAAAAAGTTATTTTTATAGTGCAATCGATCCAAATTTGGTTTAAATAAGAACTGTCTTCAAATTCCTGTATGATGAGTATCTCAAAAGATGTCCAATGCGATCGATCCGTTAGAAAACAGTCAATCTGAAGATTAAAACGCATCAAAATTCCAGGACAGTTCTCGTTAAAATTATTCCTCATACAACATGCTACTTGGGCAATATAATTGCACTTTTTTTTTTGCAAACTTCCTAAATGGTGGTTTTCACATTTTGTACACTTGTTCAGACTGTAAACGGCAACATTTTTAAAGTCGCACTATACCAAAGTGGACAACTCCATCATATTAACATTGGCGGTCGGCGCATCGTGTTGCGAACCTTGTCGGGACCTGATTTCCGAGACCCGAGTCAGACTAGCTTTGGTTTTCTCCTTTTGCCACACGTACACGTTGTGAATCATCGCCAATCCGCAGAAGATGATCCCCAAGCCGAGCAAAAGGCTCGTGACGATGGCCGGCTTCGACTCGAAATGGATGAACGCGTACAGGATGATTGCTGTTTTACAAAACAAAATGTTTACGAACCGTTCCTAATACGTACATAGAAACCATTCAAATACCACCTGTTAACAGAACCGGTATCGAGATGAAGAATCCACTCATAGCGACACCTCTCGAGTAAGAACTCTGTTGAAGATACTGAAGGACCCTATTAAGAAAAGAAAGATTTACAACTGGATTTTTTTTATCATTATTATACAAGCCAATTAATAAATAGCATGCGGGTTAAAAAATGAACCTTTTAAATCTACAGATATTTCATTAACTAATAATAAATATACTGCAAAGGAATGCGATGGTTGTAAACTGAAGATGATAAGAGAATAATAATAAAAACCCGGGACTTTTTCTGTAAATTTCAAACAATTTACTCTCAATATAATTAACCCATGGGCATCTGGCTTTTTTTCGTTTCAAGTTGTTCAATAACTACTGTGTGCAATGATTGAAACTTGACATAACTATATGCCGACATATCGTTAGGTTCGATGGGGGAATAATATATGAACTAAAAACTGGTTGTCCTTTTTAATACATTATGCTAATGCGTAGGTGTATTCGCATATTATGTAAACTGTTATATAGCACTACATTCCAAACACCTCGTTTACAGTGTCAAACGAGTTGTAACAGTTATTATATACATACCTACATTGAATCGTCAGTGGGAGGTGGGGGAAAAAACAAACTACGAATGTATATTATAGCCTTCTTCTATTTTGCAGGTTGTTAACTGTAACCTTATTACAAGTGTGATTACAGTGCTGGACAAAAGTATAAGACACCCCGTGATTTTTGCCGAGATCAGTACTATCCACCGGCCGCAGAATGCCGGGAATATTTTCATCGAGTAGAGCACGCTTGAAAACCCCTAAATATACACGAAGGTAGCTTTCTGGGTGGATTTTACTATACCGGGTGAGTCATAAGTCCTATGTCACCTTGCTTTTTCGGCAAATTCAGCTGGAAGGAATGGAAGCACACGCGTGGTAAGTACGGAGAAGATTGTGCTCTCTGGTGACCTTGAGAGGTGGTATCAAGGTCATTGGAAAGCCAACTGTTTTGTTGTTGAATGCCATGTTTGAACACGTTGCAACAAACCCGGATGTGTTCAAAACATGGCGTTCAACAATACTCTATTCGATAGCTGCCGACTAGCGTCAACAACAAAACGGTTAGCTTTCCAATGACCTTGATACCACCTCTCAAGGTCACCAAAGGGCACATCGTCAGTTAGCCCCCAAACTTCTTCGCACTTGCCATGTGTGTGTGTGTGCTTCCATTCCTTCCAGCTTTATTCACAAAAAAA
>WWPM01002737.1:0-43097 GCA_023279145.1 Glomeris maerens | reverse complement strand
AAAAATGTTGAATGCGGCGAACACTTGTGCAGCTGCAAGGAATGGGGAGTAGATACATGTTCAGCGAACTGACTTGCATTTGCGGATGACATTTTTCTAAGCAACCTACACGACCCAAATGTCATCTCGGATGTTGTGCCGCTCTTCATCGTCGTCTCCGTAATTGCTTTCCCTGTACAATTCAGCACTTTCTAGTTCCCATGCGACCCCAGTTCCCTGGAGTTATCTCTACTCTGTGTGATAAAACCAAACTTTACCCAAACTCCCAAACATCAGAGCAGATCAAGCGGCAATCCGATGAACAAAACGAACCGCCTGCGAGATAAATAAAAGTTAGCCGTCATGTCATCGTATGTTTCCCCCATGGGTCATGATACTCAGTCTTCAATTCCATACTGTCACAGATCTTCCTTTCCCCCCAAGGCATGTACCCCTTTATTTTTAGTTGTTTGCTCTTCGACGAAAATGTTTACATTGCCTATCCTACTATCCTGAATGGTCGACAATCTCATGGTTGGAAGTTTTATGACAGCATGTCAATGCGGTTACTTCCTTCCCGGCCGATTGTTTTATTTTGTCACACTAAGTATACAGACCCCATGTATTCCTATCAGTTTATTGATGAAATTGATCCTGGACGAATAATTTTAAAGTCACTGGTGCTGCATCCAGAAGGCACGAGTAATTTAAATGGAAATTGCACAATTTTAAATCAATAATGAAATTGATTAGTAGGGACAGCATCAAACCCCAAAGTCACGAGAGGGTTTCATCTGTTAAAACAGCAGATATCTCATGCATATTTCGCATCAAAAATGATTTGAAAAGAATCTTCATCTAGTACTTACATTAAATCTCACTATGAATTGGATACAATAGCAAACCTCACATTGTGAATGTTCTCCCACCAGCGTTAAATACACTACCCATCTCAAATTCATTTACATTCCAAATCTGTTTAGATTGAGCGTTCTAACTCGAAATACCCACTATTCACAAGAACAAACAGTTTAAAGAATTAGATCTTGAAGGAGATGCTGAAAGCCTCCTAAATCGACACAGATTTAGTTAAATTCCTTTTCATACGATATCTGCTGGAAAATAATACATATTTTGTTAAAAATAAAATGTACCTTTTGGACCATCTGGTTATATACCAGTAGTCCATCCCGCCTCTGGAATTACCAGCAGATTACAATTTTAATTCGTGCATATTAAAATAGGTTGCACTCTGCCAAAACGACGTAAAAAACAAGTTTATTGCGTGTTATTCAACGTAACAAATCTTTGAACACGCATCCTCGATATGGTCATTTTCATTAAGGGAATTCAAAGTATGCATGTCATTCAAATTTATTTTTCCCATTTACAATGATATAATACGAGGGAGAGCAGCCCAACCTAAAATGATACATATGATTAATTAGAAACATCTTGTATTTAGAAAAGAGTTGCTATATAAGAGAAGATAGAATTAGGTTATGCCCCTCCAAAAATGTGGCATGCTGTCAATCTAAAGCGCAATCAATGACAAGCATCTGCAAACATTAGAACAACGTTTTGAGGCTTCGGTATATATTTGTACAACAGCGTGTCCCGTTTCTTCGATTGACAGTTTTATTGCAGAAATAGCAATACAGAACTTGCAAAACTTTCTCCTTGACGTATATACAGGGTGAGGTTTAAGTAACGCCTCATTGAGATTTGCTTGCAAACGGCGGTAGAAGTTGAATGAGAAGAGGTAAACTGACCAGCAGTAATGGGTTCTTCTTGTACACCAACCGGAAGTGACCTTGAGCCAGAGCGTCAATGTCAGCGCATATGTATCTCCAATGTATCCCACAAACTAAAGTGGCAGCAACATACTGTGTAGGTGGCACCAATGGTGGGCCTAGTTTTCTTCAGGTAAAGATACCTAACTGGCGTCAATATTTGTGGGCTTGAACTTGATGGAAAACCCCAATGAAGTTGCGCATTTCTGACAAGCATTACTAACGTATGCCGAAGTTAGAACATTAATATCGAGTTTTTTGTAAGTCTGCCCAACCATGAGTTAATTCACACTTGCCCAACCTCATCGAATTGTCAATTAGTTTAACATTCCGGAACAATATGCCCAACTCTTTTCCCACTCGGCAACCTTGGTCGCAGTTATGGCTACACGTTTTACAGCGTCCTCAGGAGACAGGGATTAGAGGTTGCATTGTCCCAAAACAAGAGCTAACGGCGCAACTGTTCTGTGATAGGCTGCAAATTATTCCGATAGTTTCAAAACAATGTGTTCATTATCATCTGGCTTTGGGACAAAGCCCTAGCTGCCTCAGGCAAAAATAGATAAGAGAAAAATTATCAAAATAGGCGAACCGTAAATAGACCCACTTCAGCTAACGGCAAAAAAGTAATCTGACTGATACATGGTAATTGCATTCATTAAATTATTTTTAGCCCTTATTTCGCGAGACTTCGATTTTCGGCAGATATCTGAAATTTATGCGATGTGCTGTTATAACCATTTGAAATTCGTTCAATGTTACATGCGATGTACGATTCTCAATTCCTAGCAATCGCGTTCATAATAATCGAAACCATTAAATAAGCGATACTTGAATTGCAATGTTTGCTCGGCCGATCGCAATATTTGACAGCCGTCGGTGACATTCGTTGAATAACAAACAAAGCGATTTTTTTCGAGATTATTCAGCATTATTTGGCCATAGGAGGAAACGTTGCTTTTTTCATACAGTGGCTTATTATTTGGACGAAAACTTTAAAATTTAACTGAAGACAAAAATTGAGTTTATATCAGACCGTTTTAAATAGTGCTATCGCATGCACATAAGTTGCACTGTATAAGCACAGTATATTTGCATATACCCGAGCTAGAAATCGATTTGCATACTGTATGGATTGCAAGCCTCAAATGGCAGAATGCGACATCATTAGGGACTATAAAAATTAATTTTTGCTAAAACTCGTGAATTTTCCGAATGTTTCATTGATAATTCCGTGCGAAGATACAGCGCAGTCAATTGTAGGACCGTTTCTCATATTTCAAGAAGAAAACTTAGCAAATACCGGGATTTTTGTTATGAAAAATCATTCTATCATACACAATATAAATTATGGTATCTCCTGTATGTTCTGCAAGAAATTACATTCATTTTCCGGATAAATAATGAACTTACAGTTTGCCATGAATAGTTTTATGGTTTCAATAAAATGTAATACACCTGTAAAAATGCGAAATACTAGGACGATCCTATAGCTGTACTACTACTACGTATATACTGTGCATACCAAAGCCCAACAAGGATAGAATATCTCTGATACGATATTGATACGAATAACTATAAATTGACGAATTCTAAACGAGCTATTTTTCAGCAGTAAAATTTCAGAAAGGATCCAACTCTTGCAACCAGGAATATATTATTTGAATTGCACATATGTATTTAATTGCATAATAGCGGGGCTACACAAAAACCTTAAAAAAATTAACGATTTTATGTAGGAAATTATAATGCATGCAAGCTACTAAGTTACGCAAACAAAATTAAATCCAGAAATGCCGCTGTGGCGATTTTCACGAGGAAGATCATTAATTTAGATTTTATATATGTTGCCAAACCTGCAGCTGCATTTCCTTATTCAATGCGTCGTTTTTATTAATATATAATTGCGCTGCTGAATGTCGTTTGGACTTAGCACACGGTTAATTCAAAAACGCCTTCAGCATTATACTTGCATATTTTCAGCCGCTTTGCGACATTCACTTCATATTATGTTTATAGCACAATGATATGACGTTATCCGAGATTGGCAACGATTAATGCAAGGACAAAGTTCAAAAATATCTCCTCGCGCTCGACGAAAATTTCGAAATATGTCAACGCGATGCATTAAGGGCGTTGCTCAAAAACTTTTTAAGTACATTTACTAAGAAAAGTTACACATAGTAATTGTATTTACACGTAAATGCTTTGCATACTAGAATCATAATGTTACGCAAGGTGAAAATCATTGCCTCAAGAAATTGTGCCTTTAAATTTAACGCATTCAGCTATTACGTAATTTGTATCCAGCACGAATCCCGAGGTTTTTTTGCAGGAGCCATAAAAAATTACGGACAGAAAAAACATTAGGTGAATTATGAGTACCAGTAAATGACGCGGTTGATCCTCAATTTTTGGCTACGAATTGTATTTCGTATAAATGATAAATGGCCCATACGAAAATAAGAATCGATCACATCGAGGTACGCAACACGTCTAGGAAAATTTATTATCCAATCCCCGCCCTTGCCAAATCGAATGATCGATTGCAATGCATGCAAATAGGGACTAGAACAGCAACTACACTGCGTCGATAATATTGCTCACGTTCTATTGCATAGAATTCGGTTTCCATCAAAACAAACACTGTCAACACTCAACAATTATGTATGCATTCACAGCACGAAACCAAAACAAACTGGAGATGACATTTACCGGCACTGAAGATGAATATCAGCATGAAGTGGAGATGACCCACGTTGCACAGAGTTTGCAGCGGGGCTGCAAAAGCGAAGTCTTTAACTGGCAACATTGTACGGGCCGAGTCCTTTGTGTCAACTTTTTTGTCTTCAAAATTCATACTGAAGAAATAAAAAACAAGTTCCGCCAAATCACGAACACTTCAACTTCAGTTCAGTCATGCACAGGCTGCAGAATTCATCACAACTGCGTCTTCAGCATGATGTACTGCAACCTTGACATTAGGTTTGCTGCTGCTGCTTAAATCTTTTAACGTATGTATGTAGTAGACCCAAGTGGAATTCGCATCACAACATTGCAAACGTTGACCAGTTGAAAGCCGCCTGCACTGCCAAGATCAATATGTTCGCACAGCCAAGCTGCCTTGCAGGGGTTGCTTTCCCAGAAACCTTCTAGAACACTGTTCAAAGGGATATTAGAGATTGGCAAAGATCACATCAGCATATCAGTATGACTTGGGCGGTGATGCACACATTTCACGGAGATCTGTAACGGCGACCATGCATCTACTACTCTGTACTTGGACTGAATGTAGGAGACGCATGGCGCGCCGAGAAATATCGCCAACGTGACAAGAGCGGTGCATGTTGGGAGATCTCGTCAGCTGCGGCCTCCTCTGCGTTTCATTGGTAGTCAAGCTCCACGCACCAACATTCTACGAAGCTAGAGACCCAGCAACCAATCACATGTCAGCGAACGACCTCTCATGCTAGTAAGCGGATGTCGCAATTACTTACCTTGAACAATTAAAAATACGACATTTGTCGCCGTACTTTTGTATGATAAAAGTTAAATGTACTGTCCCAACCGCAAATTCAATTTTGCATGGTTCACTTCAAAAGCCCAATTATCAAAATGTCAAAACTTGTATTTCTATTTATATATGGAAACAACACTTGTAATAGCATAAACCCACAGCTCAATTATGCCAGATTAAAAATAAGATACATGTTTGAAAGGATATCATCTTATGGGAATTTACTTGATATTTCGAAGAATCATGAAGGTACTGCAATCATAATTCGATAGGTACATAATTTCAAGTGTTACAAAATTTTAAATAGATTTGCCTAATATTTTATTTGCGAATTTGATTTATAGGTGAATTTAAAAACCCATGTCTATTTCATAGTTAAATAAGTAATATAAGATGTTATGATGGCCATGTGAAAAGTTCTAAATATGAATCTGTTCCTTCTATAAACGAGTTTTCTACAATTTCTTAAACATATTCTCCAACAAGTGATTATAAACCTTGAACGCGCTGGTATAAACTTACTCTTATAAAATTAGAAGTTAGTTTACAAGATGCATCAATGAAGTTAAACAGAGCGTTCGATACAAGTATGCCATACACACTCATTCTTCCTTATAAAAGGAAATAAATCACACAAAAAACTATTGACGCCATGGGAAATCCACGAAAGCTGCTAAACGAACTAGAGAGGAGACAAGAACGGAAATGCTATAAATTGCGCAGTAGTGCAGACCCATTGCAGGTCCGAACTAGTGAAAAGATTCTACGCTTGATTGTTGCTGTTCACCGTATCATCGACAATAGTCCCATCGATCTAGCATTTCTTTTTCTTTAAAATACCATTTCCTATTGCGCTTATCTCAACAAATGGTTTGTGCGTTCGCAGATCCGATCCTCTCCAAAAATAATTCCATGGAATAAACTTCATCTGCCCGGAACTGTCACACGTTCAGCAACTGCGTCTGGATAACAGCAGTAATGTGCATATTGTATGCCTGGTGATTGTATGTATTTTCATTGCAACAAATCCTCGTTGTAAGATCGTAGTGAAATCGAAGAAAGTTTTCGATTGACGGTTGGACGCTTTCAGAAAGATGTCAAACGGAAATGGAAAGAATGCCACGATGAATGATAAAATTGGAAAATGGAGCAAGAAAAAGATTTCCGCACGGCTATCCCTCGCTCGATCCATATCCTACGTGACAAAGCTTTCACAAATTCTCCGAAAAAAATGTGATAGGTGCCTATAAAGCACGATTTTGAATGAATACAGTGCAAAAACATTTCTTCTTAATACGTCATTTCAACGCAAATAATTTGTACTGCAAGCAGACTTCGTAACCCATCCAAAATGAAAATCAAAACTTAAGCAGTCGTATGAAAAGTTAGTGATAATATTATTTGTTCTATTTTATATTTTTAGAAGTGTAATTATCGCGTCATCCTAATGCACAAGGTCATGGTCAAATACTAGCCCATGCATAGCTACGTTTATTGGCAGGATTTCTCAACAACATAAATTTGTTTATCTATGAAAATTATAAAATGATGTATTTCAACTCTGCAGTGACAAGCAGTAAAATGCGACAATGGAAAGACGGCATTCAATACAATGGCTTAAATATACCATGAATTTAATTTGAAACACCTACAGGTGACAAAAATGGTAACTTAATTCATCCCTGGATAGATCAAGTTAATTACGGACGGTGAAATTTTTTTGCCAATGAGCATAGCTGTTGAGAAGCCAATAAATATTACTATGGCATAAATGAAAATACAGTAGACAATGTCTGAATATATCAATGAAAAAATTAATATTGGAAGGACATAAGAAAATTAAATAGGAAACGATTCAAAAACGGAAAGTTATTTAGTATCGTTCTATGCTTGTGTTATCGAATAACTGAAACAATTGCATGTGAAGTGATCTTTTTCTTGCATATTTGGCAACAATTTTGCAGCTAATTTTCTGCCAGTGCTGTATAGGCTAACTTTGCAGTGTACGCATAAAAGTATAGTAAAGGCTCGCTCCGACTTGAAATCCAATAAATTCAAAACTGCTTGCCTAACTACTCGTACTGTATATCCTATACATGTGCGCTGATTATAATTTACCGGAACTCCGCTGTTTTTCCGAATGCATTCCCTTGACACATTTGCATTTTCATACCTGCTTGGATTTGCAATTAGGAATATGGCATGGAGCAATCCTTTACTTTCACCCGTTAACTTAACTTTCTTGTATTTATCTCCAATCTCCTCCTCTACGTACATCTCACTAAAAAGCCCAATGCAAAGCAGCACAAGTCATTCAAGTCACATTGCCCAGACGACGACGAGTTTAGAGCCAAAAACAACGTATATCTTAGTCGTCATGGAGAATGCGGGAGAGCGGAAACCAATATGATTTTAACCAGGTTTCGAGGCGTCATTAACTACAGGTTTTGTGCATTTTTGAATAAGATAAAAGGGTATTGACCAAAATCGTGAGGTATTTGCAGTACACATTGAAATTTTTTAGCTTTAAATTAGACGAACTTAGTAATTTTTGTGGATTGGTCTCAAAGCCTGGGGATGAACAATTGTAGGCGTTGAGGCCTAAGTGTATGTAATTATTACAGGTTTTACAGGTTTTACGAATATACATACATGCAAACGCAAAATAATACCAGTATTTTAATTTCGTATTATGTGTTTGAAAAAATATATTTTTTATTACGATCATCACTTTTCCTTTTATTCTGGCCTATACATTACAGTGCTGTATGCGAATACGGCTCTGGAACTTGTAAATTTAATAATAAACTTATGTTCAACGAAAAACACGAGCAATTTCAATTATAGTTCGTCTACATAATCATAATTAACTACATTAAAACTTCGACTGCTCTGAAAAGAACTTCATAAGTTGCTTTCCCAAGAATTGAGATGGTGCATTTGACAAATTTTGAATTCATATGCTGTAGTGAACAATGCATTTTTATGTGCACATATATACCAATTTGAATAGGGAAAACTCATTTTTTTATATGCCTGGCATTCATTTTTCAAACAAGATTTATGTACAGACTGACAGCGCATTCGCACTTTCTCTGTAAAATTTCATTCAGTTGCCAACAATATAGGTGAGCACCAGTTATCAGCAAAAACTTTCATCTCGTAACTCCAATTTCGGGCTGGGGATTCTATCTGAGAGCTCGTAACATGTTCTCGCGGTTCATCCTTCCTTGTTATCACGGTCTTTTACCTCATTTTTTTACACTAACTTCCTCCGAATCCCGGAAATACAGGTTGATGCCTAGCTAGTAATTGGGTGTCGATATACAATGCGGTGCATGGGTGCTTCTTGAAAGTTAAACACAAACATCCGTAGCATCGTAAACTCCTTGCACGATACGACCGAAAGTTGCTAAAATAATGAGTACCAACTCTATTAATCGCTGGCCTGCAACCTTTCGTCCGAGCTTTCTAAACTGCATGAAACCAAGCCAAGGCACCTTCTCGGTCATCTATGGTGACTACCGAGGTTTCTGAGCATCGTAAATCTCAACAGAGATAAGATCCTTAATATATACATTGAACTATAAGGCTTCATAACGACCTGCGGCGTTACAACTCTATCTTATTCCCTTCTTTACAGCCAAGTTGGTCTACGCACAGCCTGAACTAGAACGCTGTCCATAAATCCTAGCGCAGTACTTCAACTTCAGATATAAAAAAATAAATGTTGTTACATGTTGCATAAAACGTGCAGGCCTGCTGTATAACAGAACAAGAATGAATAACAATGGGGAACGCGTGGCAATTCCATGTTATGCGACATTACAATAATTCATGAATAAAGTCACGACGGACTACAGTCAATCTATTCTACCAATTACAATTTACTGCAATCAAATTATCATTTTAATAATGAAAACTATAAACGAAAATGAAGATGTTCAAAACATGCTAACCAATTACGGACAACAAGAAAATTATGATAATTTACTGAAATAAATTAGCTAATTAAACATGCTCCAATTTTTGCAAATCAAGAAAAACAACTTAGCATTTTATTTAAATTAGTTCACAATAGTCGCAAAGGTCATTGGCGCATTGCTATGTCCAGCAATTAATAGTAGTATTAACAGTCTGGTGCAAATGACTCGTGTTTACTTTGCAAACAAGTCTTTCAACATTTGCCTGTACACGTACAGTATTACCTAATTAGTAATTACACAACTAAACAAAGGAGGTTAGAAGCCGGTTAATTAATTGCATGTTGCTCAAGGTTGCAAGGAATAATTTCCAACTTCAAGTTTTCAGATTCTTGCAAGGGAAAATGTTTCGCAGTTTACATGCATAACGAGCTTGGTACAATAGAGCAATTTAAATGTCACACTCTTTTAAAATATATATGTAGAGAAAACAATGTGTTAGCCATTCCAGTATCCCTAAACATTTTTACTACACAATCTAGGTTTATCACGCATTTGATCACTTCAAACTCGAAATTTTGTACTCTGTATAACCCCCAACTCAATTATGTACCAGTTTCCAACAAATAAGGTTGCAGAGCAACGACACTGCTACATGTAGACAGCTAGGGACTTCAGCAAATGTACCAACGATATTTGTCTTAGATACGTGTCATTGGACATTCAATCTGCTTCTTTTTTTGATTTCAAATCGTGTTATCAAATAACATTCAACGTTGAATGAAAATGGATAACGGGATAAATATTTAACCTACTATTATTTCTGCCAACTTGAATTATCTGACCTAGACGAAAAGAATGAAATAATGGTTATGTTATAATCTAAAAGAACAACTCATAAACCGAACACTTAGCAAAGGCATATTATGTATGAACTTCCTTATTTATACCCTACATAGTCTTGTCAGAGAAGTTGACAGCTCTAATAATACCCCGTTCACACAGCATTTAGTTACCAACTAAGTGGTTACACGCCGCTAATACCCTGATCGCACATGGCATTTAATTGCCAGCCAAGTGGTTAAAGGTCATTAAGCTTCAGCATATGTGAACGCACACAATGACGTCATTGACAACTAAGTGGTAGTTGGCAACTATTTTAGCCGAGTTTTCAAAACTGGATTGGCGAGTTCAGCAGTGCATTTTGGGATTGGAAAGAAATTGACAGTTCGACACTCGTCTCTAATCGATAGTTCTCTTTCTGCAGCTTGCTTCAAAATTAAGAACTTTATTGGTCATTAATAATTGTAGTACCTTTAACAAAAGCTCCATTTCCACTTGAAAATTATGTTGTATAATACCCAAAACACCATAATAAATTCGTCGAAATCTGACGAGTCAGCCATTTTATTCTCAGTAAAAATCACACAAACATGACGTCATAATTGTGAACAGGATACTTTGTGTGAACGCAGCTACAATTAGCTTCTCCATTATCTTAACGGGTATTGAGTTACGGTCAACTACGCTTATGGGAATTAGCGCATGTGCGATCAGGGTATAAGCTTCTGTATGTGTGAACGCACAAAATTATAAAATTGACAACTAAGGGGATAGTTGGCAACTATCTTAGCTGAGTTTTCAAAACTAGATTAGTGAGTTCAGCAGTGCATTTTGGGATTGAAAAGAAATCGATAGTTCGATTCTCATCTCTATATCGATAGTTCTCTTCCTGCAGCTTGCTCCAAAATTAAATGCTCAACTATTTCCACTTGCACAATTATGTTGTGTGATCAACACTTCATAATAAATTCGTCAAAATCTGACGAGTCAGCCATTTTCTTCCCAGTAACAAGCATCCAAACATGTCATAATTGTGAACAGGATACTGTGTGTGAACGCGAATACAATGAGCTTCTAGACTATCTTAAAGGGCAGTAAGTTAGTGGCTACTAAATTAATAGACATTAGCGCATATGTGTGACATTCTAATTCAAGCACCCCATTGCCCTTTAATTGCTGAATCCCTACTATTATGCATAGTTCTTTTTTATCAGAGCCCGACATTCGACAGTTTCAATTTGTAAAACCCCTGGCTGTACAATTTAAATATTCATATATATGTCATTGGTCGATTGTTAATTTTGTTTCGCGTGAAGTTATTCACACATGTAGTTAAGTTTACAAATTTAGCTAACTTTTTTGATTTGTAATTCTTGATAAAAGCTTGACCTAAGCTGGAAATCCCCTAAAAATCAATGCACTTCAAATAAAATTTTGCTAGGTATAAATAAAACTGGATGTAACAAAATTAACACTAAATATCCAAGTACAGTGAAACCTGTATAGTTGGACACCTGAAAATGTTGGCCACCTGGTCAAGTTGACCACTTTTTGTATGCACAGAATCGCTTCCATAGAGTTAACATTGTGATACCCCTGGATATTTTGGACACCTGTCTACCTTAGACATTGGACGGGGTAATTTGCACGAAATGATAGAAAACCTATCCAAGTTGGACGTTTTTACTACATTACTGGGCACCTTTAGGGTCATTTTCCAGACGCACTTGACTGCAAGCGACTGAATTTGAGCTGGAAGATGTGGAGTAATAAAACATCTCACAGCTCATGAAATATGCTGCAGATAATGACGCAGAACTTTGTGAAACTCTTACTTCAATCTGGGTGGCAAGCAATTTTAATTTGAAAAGAAAAAAAAACAATATTACCAATTATTTTAATAAATTGTAAAAGTATATTATCTTAATTGTTCACATCTACAGTCATATGCATGTTTTTGACCTCTGACGTGTTTTACGATAAATAAAAACAATTTTTTTTGACACCCCTGAATATATTGGACAACTGTCTAACTTGGACGCTTTTTGGCTGCACCGATGGTGTCCAACGTAGACAGGTTTCACTGTATAAGTATAAATTCCTTAGTAAACTGAAATACATTGTTTTGATTTCTGCTGCAGTTATAATATAATTTATGCGTTGCACTGAATCAACAGCGTCCTTCAAAACAGATTATTTAAATATTTAAATCTGACGTCTCTACAGTGAAAGCAACGAAAGAAAAACCAAGCACCAGCTGGCACAACTAGTCGTATATGGTGGGGGCTTTTTTTGCCACATGCAACGCGGTGCAGCAATTGCATCGACTAGTGAGCCCTCTGGTGCTGGTTTTTATCTCATTGCCCTCACTGTACATGATTATTGCACCACCAAGATTGCCAAACATCTACTTATTCGTGTCTTTCATCCCGCTTACGAGGCATGACAATGCAATACAATACACCGTCTAAAAATTTAACATGCTCGCTTTATTTTATTTACACACTGCTTATTTTAATTGATCATTCTCAAAATTTTCTCCACATTTTTAATGCGCACATGCACATGCAAGGTAGCCAATAGTAGTAATTACTTCAGGCATTTCGCTGATGGCATTGTATGCAAGAGCCAATAGCACTTTGAAAATAATGGTCCAAGAGCGCGTAATATTTTTGCTGTCACGAGCACATTATTTCATGCAGGTTTTATGATCAAGTACTTTCAGGCAGCAGCCGATTGCAAATATAAAGCGACAAGTCAGACTCTATTTTTATCTACAAGCCACAAATTGCCGTACGAGAAAAGTGTAGTCCATGAGTTCTAACAATGACACGTTCCACAGCTGTAATAACGGCATGAAGTCGATCATGCTCCAGCAGATGAAAAAGCAAAAACGTTGCTTAAGTTCCCTGAAAGCTACCTTTTGAATGCTAACCACGTGCAAATGGTAGATTTTGTAAAATCCCAAGGCACCCCAGTCGGGCCATCGATTTGACTCATCCAGAAGTTCCACATTATCCCAATGTGTACAGTACATGCACAAACAAATATTGAAAATGTTTTAAGCTCAAATGAAAAAGCAATACGGAAGTGCGTCAAAACTCTTTGGCATCATAAGGGACAATGTGCATCGAAACAATTGAAGCAAACTTGAAATAATATTAACAGTTTCATAACGGGTTCATAAACGAGCCAAATAAGAAAGGGAGAATCTCATCAAAAGACATTCAGTTTTGGTTTTCATAACCTGAATTGATCTTTTAAAAGAACAAAAAATGAGATGTTATTCTACTGCTTACAAAAATGAAATGTCATGTCACAGACATGCAATGCCTCAATTTTCGTTACATTGAGAAACAAGAATTCCAATGATATTTTTTGTAAAATCCTAAGACCAACGGTATGTTGGATCCTGCATGATGAAACGATGCATCACCTTATACCAAGTTAACAAGCAGAGTCTAAAATATTCACACCTGATGTTTCACAGCAAGTTTATCAGAACACGCAAATAATGCGAATTACAAGTATTAATATGCATTATCCGAAATTCCTATTGCGACTTTTTAGAGACAGTAATATTTTGACTCGCCGCGCTCCAGCACACAAATGGCACCTTTGAGAATACTTGCTTGCATCTCTAATACGATATCTTCATCCGTTCGCCTTATATATATATATTCTGCAGTATATATACCTGCAGAATTTCCAGGTAATGTTCGTACTTATTCTTCGTGCAAGTACTCCCTGCAGTTCCAAACCAAGTCTCGGCATGAAATGAGGAATTACTCATGGGAAAATACTAATTTGCGCGCGAGACGGGCATGCACTGAAATCTCGTAATCAGTTTGAGTAGGCCTTACTGCCAAATTAAGCAACAGTGACCATGATGCCCCCGACGGCTTTCATTGGTTGACTAACGCGGCATGATGCAATGATAAGAGAGCTAGAAATGTACTCGGGTACAAAGTCATTTTATAGTCATTGCACAATACAGCCGTATATTCAAATTAGCTGCAGCTCCAAGTTCTCATTTTTTCGCCTCAGCCCAAGGGTATATTCGGAGGCTGACTAGATTTTCTTTTCATATAAATCATTAAATATTCAAACATATATCACATCAAAATGACTTGCATTAATGCAGGTTAATCCAAACATATTTTCATATGGCGATTATTGAGGGTTTTAAAAAATAAACTTCAACATTAACTTATTGTAGACAATTTAAACTTTTAGTCTCGTATATCAAGATTGCCATATGCAGTGTGCAATTGAAGTTTCAATTAAAGTGCCAACGGGATATTGAATATTACACTAAAAGTATTGCGAATGGGCTTGTAATATTTTTAACAATTAAGTATATATATATGGCCTACTTAGTTTCCAAAATAGCGTTCCTCTTTGCATATATTTAAGTATGGGTTAGAATTACATTAGTACACTGCATTAGATCGTGTACCAAAATGAAGATGTCCTCACTCTAATGATATCCAAATTTTAATACATAAAAAACTGAACCACAATTCCATGGCATGCAACTGATATAGTTAAATCTAACTTTCGGCGTCTAAATTAGGGTCGTTCATAAATTCCCAACGCACATTGATTAAAGATGATGCGCAAAGCTGATCAGGTTCGTTGAATGCAATTTATAAAACAAACTTGTAATTCTTTACTATCTGAACAACTTGAAATTGAGAATAATTTCTTTAATAAATGAAGATTTTGATATCACGTATATTTTAGAAAAGCCAAACTACCTATTTAAACAGTGGAAGGGTCTAAAAATTGGCGAATGCAAGGATTCTTACCTGCGGCATTGTTCGAAATTTGATTGTAAAGCAACTCCTCAGTTATTGAACACAATTCATTTTGTAAATTGCAATCATTTGGTTTATATTATTAAATACAGTGGAATTTCAAACTGCATCCGATTCGGGTTAATTGACCTTTTCCTATTTTCCTAAAATTGCCTTTGTTAAAATAATATATACTATATTGTCTCGTCAACTGCGAGTTTTATTTCTTAGTAGTTCAACAAATAATTTTCAATTTTCTAAGAGAAATAAAACTCCACATAAAAAAGATTACAAAATAAAGAGTAAATGGCCCCCCTCCCTCTGCTTGAAACTTTCAGCGAAATATTGCTTGAAGTCTACATGCTACTAACTGGAAAGTAGCCAAAAAGCCAAGAAAGTTATATTTCTGCTGAAACCATAGCTAAGAAACACTGCTGAAACCGCACCCAATCAGCTTTGGACTCGCCCTTAATTGAGCCACATAAACTAATTCTTCAAATATGCCGCATTATGTACTGTATGTCATCTGACAACGATTTCTTGATGATTCCTGTCACATGCTAAAGATGCTTTCCATCATATCCGTGAGCGTATGAACGGCCCTATATTAGCACGCACCAAGATGTTACATATAGCCTTATAATTCACATTAAACACACATAATTGGAATCCAAATTTGAGGAAAGAAAAACTTAAAATACAATAACTCTGCTGAGAAAACGTGTTAGTATAAATATTTCAGAATTCTTCGAACCAATTTTTCCTTACCTGGAAAGCAAAAGTGACGACTATGCTCGGAACATTCATATGTCTCCACTACATGATATACTATGTATATGAACCGAAAATATGTAATTTCAGCTCATAACCATATATACTGTAAGTTGCGCACACTGGACAATCAAAGATGATATTGGGACTCACGAACTTGATGAAGATTCTGACAAGTCTTGTAGTTGCTTTCACACTGGAATAAGAGTGTTCAGTTTTTGACATCATATATTGAATTGAAGAACACAGTACTGTACATTGATCCCAATCAATAAGTAGTGCAATGCAACTTCAGCAAGAAGGCACAATGTTTTCTCTACAGTACAGTTTTCAGTTGTGAAGACGACAGACATGATCCACAGGGAAGCTGTAAATCTTTTGTGGCATCAGATTGCAGCCTCCATTGTAGTAGTTTGCATGAGGGTGAATACAGCCTAGGATGGGTGGGGTAGACAGAATCGCATGTTTTATGAATCATTTATGTGCACTGGCACCATTCCAAGGCATCTTTGCAACCACAGGATGGCTTGCTTTCGATATCATTTGAGCCTTATTCACTACACTTCCAAAAAAGATATCGATGATCAACAAAGACCTTGCTGATTCTTTAAAAAGTGTGGCCTATTCATCCTTGGGCATATGATCAATGCAGGAATATCATAGGTTAGCACTTCCCTTTTGCAAACTTTCGCCGTGCTTAATCAATGGTAAGAGTAATGCAGTCAATCTGCATAATTTACCAGTCTCTTGAAAGTATCGTCAACAATTTTGTCGATAGTAGTTTCCTTAATAAAAATTCTTCAAGTTGCACGCTGAAGACCTTTTCAAACTGAAAGGTCTCTGTAGAGCAGAGTTATTGTTCACATCACGCATTTCACACGCCACATCATTTCATCTTCAAAGATGCGGAACTTTCATCACGTCCAGTTGAGCCATCCAGGAAGGGAAATGAAGACAAAGGTATCGTTATTATATCGGAGCACTCTGAAGACACGAGAGGTTAAACGCGGACAGAAAAGTCATCTTTGGAAGAGCGCAACTTGGAGGCGGAAGTTGACCCTCTGGGAGGAGACATTGACGAGATAATGGAAAGAGAGAAGATTAAGTCAGACACAACAACTCCATCTGAAATACGTATAATAGCGTTTGCTGCTATTTTAGAACTTCCAGGATCCAAGTAAAAGATTATAAGGCGGTGGAGAGCATAGGTTACAATTTATAGCATAGTTATACTAAGATTCTAGGCTCGCTTTGATTGTTATATTTTTAAATTCGTGGGAATACACTGAAGTGCGTTGTAAAAAAATATAGGGGGATGTTAAGACCATGTGTATTCGTATAAGCTTATACATATGAGATGTTTTTTTTTTTTCATTTGTCGAGGGAAAAAGAGGGAAACGGCTCCATATAGCTTTGCTTACAAGATATCCAAGTATAGCATGCTGAACGCAATGTTCAGCCATGGTTTCATTAGACTTAATAACATGGAATATACTATTAAAAATTTGTAGATTTTTAAGTGTGAATTACCAGTTTCTGTCAATAAATTTCCATTATTATATAGGATATAGAAAGTTGATTTATGTGCCATTTCACACGCTTCGTAGTGAGTCATTCTATGTATTACACGAAAATTGCATGGCATTCCATCAATTTTCCTCCAAATTTTGGAGCCTATATTAAAGCTCACTGTACTTGAAATAACTTGTAAGAAGTGAATTCCGAAGATTACTAACATATTTCAAAAAATAGAATATGTAAGTATGATTGTGAGTCATGCCTGAAACCCGCAGCGGGAAGTTTCCATTTATTTGGATGGTAATAATTGTAAGAAATCAACATTTTCATTAAAATGCACAATCGGGTAATTTTCCTCTAAATTTATATCATTTATTACTTTGCGTCTCCGTATTACAATATTTGATATTAATTTGAATCCAATGACAAACTGGATAGTAGCAATTAAACATTTTACATTAACCTAGTTACTTAAAAATTAATATCAAAGTATGTATATATTCCGTATGTGGATTCTGCATTGATATGCTTTAAAATTATAAAACAACAATCAATATAATTATGTTTACCTTTTTAATAACGCAATTAATTCTTCTTCTGCTGCAGCTAACTTGGCTGGATCCATCGCATTCGCGTCTGGAAGCAATATTTAAAATGGTTGAGTATTCTATTTTGAAGGGAGCAATTATTATTTTATATCTTCGAATAAACATTTGATCGATATGCACTCAACTTAAAGCCTATCTTGCTTAATATTCATGCATAATAACAGTAGCACTCAGGAATAAAATACAGCAATAAGGAAAAGAATGACAATTTCAAAAATGAAATTCCTTGCTCACAAGTGACTTATACTCGAATGGTACGGCATCGCCAACCACAGGCCCTACCTACAAATTGATATCGTAGTACATATTCACTACAGCTCATAAAAAACGAAGTCCATTCCAGATATCATGATGGCATAGGAAGTCCATCATAGCGCGCTATTTTTGATAATGGTGAAATGAAATTAATTTTTAAAACTCATAAATATTACACAAATTTTGTTTCAAAGTGCACTGAACTGGGTTTGTCATCTCCACATTTATGCGTAGGCCTATTGTCAACAGAGTGCATAATACAAATAACATAAGAACATCGATAAAATTAAGGAACTAGAATCTGGTAGGTAGGGCCAATGAGTTCATATGTTTTTCTAACTAGAAACTCAGAAGTAGAACAATGATGTCTTCACAAATAGAATTGAGCCGGTCGAATAATAACTAATGTTTGAAAGGCACAGCAATTCAAATAGTACATATACAATTAAATTTATTGTCAACATTATTATTGCTAAAGCATTGGAAGTAAATTCGCATAGCTTCTATATGTGCACATGCAGTTCATCAAGTTTTCTGGTGCATGATTATTAAAATATTTCTGACAATGCAAATCACATAAGTGCTTATTTTAATAAAATATGGAAATATGAAATTCTTTATCAACACTTTTCATCAGTTAAACGATGATGGACTTGCTTTGGACACAAATTTATTAGAAAACCCGCTAAATGAATCCTCAGCTTAAAGTGAACCAGAAGAGTCTAGCCAGTGCTCTGACGTCAACGTTTAATATTGATCTGTTGAGAACCAGGAAAGGTTAGTCGATGACAATTTTCCTTTTAATATCCTGTAATTTTAACTGGGATAAAAATTTCACCCATGAAAACAACACTCGGGAAATTTCCCGAAATCACAACCATTATTAGCAAAATTGTTAAAAATCTTTTTTAGCATAGGCACTTCTAAAACCACTTTACATAGCGGCTTTAAATAATATTCACTGTGCTCAGATAAATTTATTTAAGAATCCTATGCATCTTAAAGTGGTAATTAAGTTTCATTATCTACATTAATGCGATACAAACAACAAGATTTGAAATAGAGATTTTAATTCAGATATTTTTGTGCAAGCCAATTATCTTATTTCCAATAGCTACCTGCGCATTCATTACATGTATTAATTTCATTGCGCAAGCGAGTACATTAAAATAATATATTTGGGAATGTTAAATTCAAATCATTGTGACGGGCATAGAAAAAATTATTAGAAATGGAAAAAACTTTTCATATTCCAATAAATTTTAATAGGGACAAATTATAGAAAATCTATAACGAAACATGAATTTCGTTGTCCCCCAACCTAGATTGATATATAATATATAATTGACGTAAACATATATGCAGTATTATTTTAGCAAATTTAATTTTCTTTTATGTTGGCATTAAACAGTGATTATTACATTAATTAATAATGCGCAAAAAAAGTCAAATTTTATTGGAAATGGGCATGCTATTAAATGAAGGTCTATGTTTGAATTCTGCTATCAATTATTTATTGCTGCAGCTGGATCACTGGAAGATGGTGGAGTTCAGCTAGCACATTCCACACACACTGGGACTGATTTCTGTTCAATGGGTGCAAGCTTCACTGCACCATTTCAATGTTAGCAAACTTTGTATGCAAAATCTTTCAGTTACCCCACAGTATTTTTATAGGCTGCAAATAACTTTTCACACCATATTGCTGTTATCTTCTCGCTTCATACCAAGTCTTCCTCCATTAATTATATATAGTGTGCAAAACGTAATTACCCTTGAGCTGTTTACGCACATCAGCTTCTGCTTCGGAAATTTCCTGAGCATCCGCGAACCCAGATGGAGGACCCAAAGTTTTATTTAATGGGTGATTTGTTTCGCCTGTTGCACTTTCCAAACTAGATCCTCTGCTAAATTTCAGAACACGAAATTCAATTAACGTTCGTCTCACGCAATACAGCAGATGTTACAGGAAGTCGATAATAATTGCCTAATACGAACAAGAAAATAGCAATGTGCTGTACCTATCAGAATGCAAAGTAAATTGCGTTGCCAGACGTTCTTCATCGTAAACTTTAGTATTTCTTTCTATCGTCCTCACGCATTGCTTTTCGGACTCTGGAGACGATGAGGTCTCGTTGGATGAACTTGAATCTGGTCGATGGTGTAGCAAGTCTGGAACTAAATAAGTAACAAGTAAACATTACTACATATACAATCAATTAAGATAATGAATAGAAATGACATGAATTTTGCTGTGATACCTCGAAGCAATGCTTTATTTCGAAAGGCAGAATTTCCACTGTTTGATATTGCAACATCATCAAAATGATATACTGCTGAATCTACATTGCTATCATATTCGGCTGGTGGGGCACTGGGAGCAACAGCATTCTCCGCGAATGGATGTAGCCTAAGCATTTCTTTAGGTGGAGGACTCGGTGAAGAGCAATTGGGAGCCGTCTGTTGGCCACTCATTTCCAAATGAGGCTCCAAGACGGCTGAATTCAGACATTGCATTGTGAAATACTGTACATTAACAGTGAACTATAATGCGCTATATGTGGATTAAGTTCTGCCAGACTAATTACAGTATAGTTTGCTTAATTGATATAAGCAGTTTACAAAATGCTCATTATTCACGGGTATTCGCTTTAATATATGCCTATATTGTATGCAGGCGATATAATTTATTTCGTAAAGTTCATTCAGTACTTGAACTAAACTGTAATGGTTTCTCACCAATTTTTAAATAAGATGATGTGATATTTCAAGATACATATTTTAGAAGAGCTCTAATTTTTTAACGTATGGTCACAGTACTTATTACGCTCTATGGTTCTTCCTTCATTTTATACATAGGGAATGGTTTCGCGAGGACGAAATAAATAATCTGAACTAGTAACTTAGGAACGAGAATAAAATGTGAATACTATAAGAGTCGATTGTATTGCATCTAGCACATAAAAAAGACAATTTAAGAGCAGCCTGTTTAATACTAACCTAGATTAGGATACCGTTGAAGTTCTGGGTGACCCGAGAGTCGAGGTTTCCGCACCTTAGAATACAATACCTTGTTGTACGGCTGGGAATAAAATCAGCGTCTAATCTTACACCCATGCAGAAATGCATAAAATGTTACCATAATGATAGTCAACTTACAGCAGTTGATGATGATGACTTCTGTGTTTGTGAATACCTATGAGGAATCACCCCAGATTGACTAAATGTTTGCAATTGTACATTTTCCCCACAATCATTTGCTGCTGTCACACAACCAGGCAGTTGGTATGTTGCATAAGGACTGATGTCATCTTGCGTCCCACCTAAAAAAATTGAACATTTATCTAGCAAATAGGTACATTGTTTTAACAGTATACAATTCAAAATTCAATAGTATAAGGCGTGTGCAAAGCATAGCATTTTGCGCATCCCTCCAAACTTCAATAAATAGCTAACAAATTAAAGTTGAAAACAAATTAAGGGATCATCCATGAAATACGTTCGCTTTAAGGGGGGAGGGGGGTATTTGGTGACAGCGACAAAAGTGTACGATAAAATGGGGGTGGTATAATTCCATAATGTGTACGTTCATCAATTTTCCCCTTCATTACCGTGCAGATCCGAATATTTGCAAATTTTGGTCAAAATTTCTTTTTTACGCATAGTACTTACATTGGAACTTTCGCCCTTAGAAAATTCCATTTTATTTAATTCAACTATATTGTGCAAATTTTACCGAAAGGGGGGGTAATTTATATTATACATGACGTTCTTTTAGAGGGGTGTTGGGAGTTGTTACAACTTTGTTACGAAGGGGGAAGGGGGTCCAAATTTTACCGATTTTAGCGAACGTATTTTATGGATGATCCCTAAGAACTCTTTACTATCGATTACCAGATGATTGAGTCCTATGAGTTGGGGAAGAAGAGTACGTTTGTCCTCCTTCTGAGACAACTTTTTCATTTTGTTGAGGTGGCCTGATAGTCTGATTTGGATTTCCTGCATTTTGAATAATGGGATCATTCTTCGACCTGTAATCTGAGAGAATAAATCCTTTTTGCTTTATGTTCAATTATTACCTAAATGATTTCTCATACATATATGAAGTCGGAAATTACCTCTCCTTTTATAACCAAACGAGTATCTTCGTTTTGCAAAATAGTATACTGTTGCCGACACAAGAGCAATAACGAGCAATGTAACTGCTAATGGAATAATAATATTCAAGTTCAAGTAAAATGGAATTGGCCGCAGATGTCCTTCATGCCGAACGTCTGCCAAATCCATTCCTAAAGCAAATAACATTATTCGTTTGCAAAGATTTCAAATGTTTTGTAGGATGCATATGCAGAGCATTTTAATCTTGATGATATGAAGTTCCAGTAAAATACCTGTGTGCAAATCAGTTGTTGAGGTCTCATATTCGATGCTGGTTTCTCCAGATTCTCCAATGGCAATGACACGGACATCGTACCAGGAACCTATGTCTAAATCCTTAATGACAAATGTGTGGTAAGAATGTCCAATCGCTTTCGCTGCTGAGATCCAATCCATGTTGGTTTTTGCTCGAAACTCAATGGAAAAATTATGAATTCTGCAGCCACTGTCTATCCATTTATCCAGGTTTACCGTTATGAAAGTGCGGTTTGGGGACAATAATATTTCTTGTGAAGGCGCAATGGGAGCTAATAACATAGAAAAATAATAAGTTACATTATTAATATATTACATTCCAAATCAATTCAGTAGATATTATAACTATAATGCTTACGAAATCCCTTTGTACTGGTGACCACCATATCACTAGGTGGACTGGAGCCGTCTTTGTTATGAGCTACCATATAAATGTGATATCGTGTACCACAATACAAGTTGTTGATATTGTAAGTATAATTTTCGGTAGCGATTCGTATCTCATGCCAGTCACCAGTTTCCCGTTTATAATTTAATGTGTAAGCTAGAAAAAATTGAAGGCGAATATTGCAAAGCAACTCTTCAGAAGAAAATAGCATGCAATGCTGAAACTAGTTTATTGTAGGATGCATTGAAAGAATTAGAAATGCTGGTAAACTTCAGCCCAATTTTCAGAATTGAAAAAGTCCAAGGTTGGTTTTGTAGTAAAAGTATATTTTTTTCAAAATGGTAAAAAGTATCACTGAATGCATACTAATTGGTCTGGAATTGTATAACAGGAACAAATAGTGATTTAGTGAAAACCAGTTCAGTATTCCTAATTCAGGAAAAATAACAAATCTAGTCTAAGCCTATTGCAAAGATACAACGGGAATGCAACTTACACAATACATGACTGCCACCATCATCTTCAATTCGCCACGTTAATGATAGCGATGATTTAGTTATAGTGGCGACTTTTACTAAAGGGGGAGACGGAGGACCTGCAATGCGATTGTACATTAAAATTCTATATCCCATATTATTTTCGCATATTATAATGCGGGTTTGCGTACTTTCTTTTTCTTCTTTAACTGCACAAATAAAACAATTAATAAATACATTTATAAAATGAGAATAAGCCCTCAATAATATATTTTATGCAGGCAATTGAATGTATAGAAAGTAAAACAACTAAATGTGTAGAAAACGGGAAAAACTATCGTTATGAAGATGGAAAATAAATCAGGAGGAACTATATTAATTAAAAAATTGTACCCATCAGTATGATTTTTTTTAATCAATAAATTCAATGATCTGCATATACTTCAGTTATATTTCTGCACTTACCCTTTACAATTAGCTCATGTGATATCTGATCCGATAGATATATGTTAAACACACGACATGTGTAATTCCCAGTATCCGAGCTCCTCGCATTAGCAAAGTATAGTGATCCGTCAGGTTCCACACGGATGCGATTATTCTCAGAAATCTTCTGGTCGCTGAGTATATAATTTCCATGCAAATTCTCTCATAATAGCCAATCAGGTCTGTGTTGATTAACCTGTACCGTAGCCTCCATTCTCTGTCGGGTGTTGGAATTCCCACGGCACGGCAAGGCAGTCTCACATCCATCTTCTTGTATATCATAAATCTCTGAGGAAATGAACCAATTCTGGCAGGCACTGCAAAGGGCAAGGCACGTGGTGAATTCTCCATAGAAATATAAGCTAGAGTGCAAATTGGTAAAGTACTCTACATTCAGCTATGTGTTCCATGTTTGCTACCTTCAATAATTTTACATAATTTTAACGTGCAAGAATTCTCCTTGTGGGAAGCCATTAAATGCAAGATAAAGACAATATTTACAAGCGTTAGAAATGTTATATTACACCTATTAGTTGTCATCATAACTTCAAATTTATACTGATTGAATTCATTCGAGTAAAATTGTTTAACTTAATAATCCGGTGCAGACAATAATAAAGTATTTATGATTGCCCTCGCAATATGAACTGTGCAATATTACCGTCTCGCTAGGACATGTATAGTATATAAATATTACCTGTAGACACAGGTGATTGTGATGCAGATCTTGTTTTCTCGCCTTCCCCAGCAACAGTTGATGCTGTAACCCAAAACTCATACAACGAATCTTCTTGCAGGCTTCGCGCCTCATAATATAACTGAGTTGGCGGCAAAGAATGGTCCACAGTACTCTGAAGTTAAACACACGACATAGCCAGACATTACATATTTAAACACCCGCGCTATCAAGAGCAATTAATATCTCCTCTGCTTAAATAACTCATAACCTGACTTCAAAAGGCAGATCATTGTCGGTGTTAAACAGTGGTATCAAGAAAAAGAATGAGGGGGCTTGAATGCAGACTAGCTTGCTATATACAGGGTGTTCCTTTTATGACGCAACAATGCACAACAAGATTTGCCCAGTTTGCAGTTTTCCCAACATGGCCCCGCACGCGCAATTGAACAAATTACCGTTAGAAATTGGGGGGAAAAATATTATTGGATTTTATTGCCCACGTAATAATGGCATGCGAGTGGCCTTCATCTCGCGAGTGGAAGTGATGAACACCGTTTTCTTGAGATGAAACAACATGGAAAGAAATTTCTCTAGCCTAAATGAATCCCAATGCATTCGTGTTCAAAGTGACCGCCGTTATTCGCCAAACAGCGGTACAGCCGGTCTGTAAAAACTGCTTGGACATTTGTAAGTGTCAGGTGTAATTCGGGCAAAACTGGGCAAATCTCGTTGTCCATTGTTTCGTCATAAAAGAAACACACTGTATAGTCACTCTCTATGTGGATGAAATCAATCCATGGGATGTTTTAAGATTGACGGAGGCAAACTTGTAGACTGTGCGTCTGTTATTACTAGATCCATAGTGTAAAAATAGTATTCTAGCATTAAATTAAATCGAATAAACCAAAAGAGTGAAACAGACAAACAATTGCACGAATTTAATTGCATAAATGTGTATTACACGGGTAAGAAATGATAAAACATTTAATTGAATATATAAATATACGTCGTATATATGCACACACCTACAGCATTGTTCTAGTAAGCGTTTTTCAGTGACAATCGTTATTGCCGAATAAATTAAGAATAAGCTTAGCATTTTTGTAGCCATCTTTTAAAAAGCAATAACTCTGTTGGTATTAACGGTTTAGTTAAGAACATGATGTACAAGGAATCTATTCGGCTTACTTGAATTTCTTGTCCTGATTCTCGTATGTATACTGTGTACTTGGTTATGATTCCATTTGGATTATTAGGAGGTCTCCAAGTTACCAAAATGGCATCAGACGACATAACTGATGCCTTGATGTCTGCTGGGGCGCCAGGAGCTTATTATCACATGGAGAAATCATTTATTTTTAGTTATAACAGTTCAGCTCATGGTATGATAAAGACTTTGGGCTCACCTACCATCCTCCTCTGTTCGGCAATATACCGTTCGACTGCGGATACCATCACCAGCTTTAGTAAATGCCACAACACGAATGGTGTAGTTAGTGTAACTTCGAAGGTTTTCAATTGATTGCCTCAACTGTGACGTGGGCTTTGACTCCTTGATCTCTAGGATTAAGGTAAGGACGTTCAACATTTATTTGGGCGTCCCATTACTATTCAATAAACGCAATAAATCTGGTTTGAAATAGCTCAAAGTTCATTAAGGCGTGATTGCCACATATACTGTACACATCAAGCAGGCGGTTCAAACCAGTCTGCTCAGTCACAGAATTAACATTAAATAGTTCCCTGCATGGAATTATAATAAACTTTGCCCCAGCTGTAAAACTTCACAGATATTGTAATAAAGGTCATAAGCATAACACAAATTATAAGGCTCATAAGTAAATTATACTGAAGTCATAAAGCAAGACATAACTAATAACCTTCAGGGCTATCCGAGGTGGCGTACTGTATTCGGTAACCCTGCAGAAGCCCATGATGAAATTGTGATGGGGGAGGAGACCACTCGACACGAATTGACTTCGAAGATTCGGTGTTGCATCTGACTTCTTGTGGCGGATAACTTGGAACTAGAATAAAAATTAGTTCAAAAGGTTTATACAGAGGGAACATTAACATTTCTATAAGAAGACGTCATAAAGAATATCCTGATTTATAGTTTCTAGTTTTCCTTTTTAATTCCTCTTGGAGGAGAGATTTCAGTACTTGCAGGAAAGAATTCACTTATGTTTATCGCTTTTAATATTATAAAATGTGTTGCCAGCTCTGTTATGCAAGCATTTCAGAGGGCGCATAATTTGTAAGATTCTTATAATTTACTTCCTGTGTGTAAATCGGAAATTCTTCATGTGTGATACCAATGGATGAAAACACTCACAAGACGGAACAAACAAATTACGGCAAATATATTTTAAATATAATAATGATCTGTGTACAAAATACCATCTTCACGTGTTGAAGCCACAATTTCGGGCGAGCGTGGACCAGCGCCAACTCTATTGTAAGCTTCTATGACGATTCCATACTTAGTGTGTTTTGCCAGATTGCTGACTGTTAATTCATTGTCTCCCATTTTTGCCTTGTTCGTAGTGAAAACGTAGGGATCTGAAGATTCGAACACACGATATCCTATGTGGTAACCTTCAATATCACCATTCCACAACTCGCGCTGTGGAGGCTTTACAGAATCAAAGAACCAGAACAACATAGAATATTAGATAATGCCGGAACGTATAATATACAATTACTATGCACCTAAAATTAGCAAGTTATTGAAATCTAACAGAAGAATTTTTAAGCAAAATATGCTCAATCAATTTTGAGATTAAGAATGTCATACATATGAATGGTGTGTGGATACGCAGATAAACTATGCTTATCTTCGCCCGCATGAAATAAATGTCATTTATCAACCAAAGATTCATACTGCGTAGTAATATCTCTGATCTCAGCATTTAGATTGTTGCAGCACCTGATAGTAACATTGCGAATTCTGCATGCAGTTGGTTTAGTCAATACAGAATTGGGTAACATTCAATCATCAGGCAATCAGAATGATCTTGTCTGTGCTGCTTTTCCTGAAATGGGAGTTTAGTTTCGACCACAAAGTAATAAAGTCTTGATTGAGACAGGTTAAGGATTTTATTTTATTTTTAATTTGGAGAACTGGGATGGAGAGTCTCAAGCTTATGACTATACTGCAGGCAGGATACAGGCTTCACCTCCCAGTACAATAATAATTTACCCCCCTGCGGCAAAAATTATAACCTGTCCAGGTAAAACCTTCCAGCTCCGGGTCGACAATTAAACATACACCGATACTATTTGCTGGGTAGCCATCACGAATTAGATAGAAAAATCGCAGCTTCGCAAATTTACGCAATTATTTTCTGAAAAAACTAAACATTGTTTAAAAAACCTCGAGAACCCTAAAGTTGTGCATTAATCATCCAAAAGAATTTCATCAACCAGTTTTTATACTCCTTATAGTATTAATTATGCACAACTTTGTAGCCTACATAGAGGTCTTAAAATGTTATTTAGTTTCGCCAGAAAAATTCTGCGAATTTTGTCAAGTTAATTGTGATTAATTTGTGCTAGAGTACTGCTCTGTTTTGTGTCCTTATGGGAAGAGGAGTACTGAATTACGGGCTGTTACCAATAAATTTAAAGTAATGACGGTTTATAAAAATTGCTTTAATTCTAGTGATTAACATTTTCCTGCGGAATATAATTTGTTCTAATAATTATGTATAGCATTATTAAAAGTTGTTTCATGGTAGAAATAAATCCACGCACTAGAGCGTTGTAGGATAATCAATATTTCTGTTTTATTGATCTCTGCGCCCTTGTCTGCGGGAGGGTGCGATATCTGGCGCCATCTATGCATGGTGTATGGTTACACTAGAGCTAGAGGCACAAGTGCCATGGTTCTTGAATAGGTTGCCAACTGAGTGCCAATTTAAATTACGAACATTTTAGGAGACAACATTAATTTGACAATAACAGAAATAAATAAATTTTCTAGTCCCATTTTGCGGCACTCGCACATTCACGAGAAATTAATGTTCTGGATATTAACGCAATTTAACTTTAATATGATCTACAGATTGTAAATATGTTCGTTATGATAAACTCTAAAAAATATTTACCAACCACATGTTTTAAACAATATTTTAAATTTTAATTTCTACGGATTGCATGCTTACTGTATTCTTGAAATCAGGTCAGGAATATATGCTTTCACATTGTTATGGCTGAGAAAGAGCTTCCAAAAGCGCATCACAATTACACTGTGTATCGAAGTTAAAATGTTTAATTGCACTACGCCCAGCTGCAATGGGACTCCTAACGGCAGTGTAACGGTTGAGTGGCTGAAATAAACATGTCCGATCACTTTATCATTAGAGCATTTTCAATTATACTTGTACGTGTCACTATGCTAGCATTCACGTGTGCGACCAGTGTACCTACATGGTTGCACTTTAGGCATTCAAATAGATAGTAGTCCATGGTTCACAATTCTACCCAAATAATTCTGCGTCAAAAGCCTCTTTTTGTAAGACATAGTTAACTCGGACGTAATAAAATCAAAAATTATGATATTATATAATTAAATTCGATGGGACATATGAGGCATGCTATAGCTAAAATATATTTAAGCCAAAACATCGATGGCCTTTCAATTCATGCAGATATGCTCATGTTTCCTATAAATTATTGCTTGACTTACTTTCCAGAATATTCGGAGTGTCTCTGATGTAATGGCTTCTGCTCGCACGCTTAAAGGCGGACCGCCAGGAGCTAAAAAATAATTGCCCATATTGGTTTATGTATTTTGATAATATGCGCACCCACACCCACACCTTCTTCTAATGTTGTAACGCTGACGGTATCACTGGCATTGCTAGAACCAATGTCATTCTCCGCAATTACACGAAATTCATATCGTGTAGCAGCAAAAAGATTGCCAACAGTAGTTGAAGTTGTTGAACCGTCCACCGAAGTTGACCGTGCACCATGGATCCACGATTCTTCCAATTATAAGAATCATTGAAATTTAGCAAAATGAATGTATAAAAACCCAACGACATACATTTATAGAGAAAACATGAATACGCAGATTTGTATGTTCTAAAAGCAATTGAAAATTTTCAAATCACTGCAAAGGAATATAAATCTAATCAAAATTAATAATTTTATAATAAAATTATGCATGTAGGTAATTCTGAGTTATTTTGCTGCACAGTCACAGACAATTCAGTATAACACACACATACCTGATGCAGTTTTATATTGCACTTTGTGACTTAATATTGGAGTATTGCCATCATATGGACTTGACCAGAAAATATCTGCACTCCTACTCGTTTGACCCAGTATTTGCACTTTTCGTGGAGTTTCCGGCTTCTCTGAAATTATTTCATAAATGTATTACATTCATTCTGAATTTTAGAACCTTATCGTATACACTGTACGAGGCTTCAAATGTATACTTGCCCAGAACAAACAGACGTATGTACATTTCATCACTGCCAAATGCATTTTTACCGTGACATGTGAATACAGCGTGATCACTTCGATCAGCTTTATGAATTATTAATTCAGATTTCACCATATCCGCTGTATCCGTCATTGTTTCCTTAATTGCAATTCTGAAATCATATCAAGCATCAAACAATTGCAATCAATGTATGGATTTATGAAAATGACAAATTATAAAAAGCGTTCGTTACTCGTACAGAGTATGACAGAGTTCAAATACAGATAAATGTAATAACATACGGAGACTACGAGACCTCTGATCGATAAATAGGTTTACAAATAATTAGTAACCACTTTGAGTGACACTATTAGATCTCACAATGATAGTTTACATATTTCCTTCATAAGGCACAGTTTTGTTAAAATAATTATAAGAAAGGAAAACACGGATCTGTCTCGCAACATCCTGTCAGGAAAGACCTTAAATGTAATTTATAACCTTAGAGAAGCTTGATATTAAAATGCCAAAGTTCATTTCACCTTGTATCTTGGTGCTGGTCAAGCGCATTATCACCTTTCCTCCAAGAGATTGTTAAAGGGAAGTCTCCTCTTGCCTCACATGATAATTTGGCCACATTTGACTTGCGGACGCTCTCGTTTAGTCGCTTTACTTCAAAGTGAGCTGGAACTGTAGTTTATGAACTAGTATTAATGTAACTTTAAAATCATGATAATCTATTATAAATATTTATGTACACTAAAGCTATGCTCTTACTGTGTACTCTGAGAAAAGCAAGTTTACTCAGCTCGGCTCCAATGCCATTGCTTGCTTGACATAGATAATATGCTTCATCAGATTCCTGAACGTCCTTTATTAACAACGACCCATTTTCGGCTATGAACATTCCTCCGTTCAAGTAGTTTATTAATTTATAGTCGCCCGGTACTTTCCCTAAAGGCAAGCGTCATAAATGAAAATCTTGTTCGATGACTTGTACTTTGAAATATATGAACTGCCTCAAGGTTTTCTCCAATTAAATTTAAAATTTAAGATAGGCCTGTATATACACATACAGTGTGTTTCTTTTATGACGCAAAAATGAACAACGAGATTTGCCCAGTTTGCAGTTTTCCCAACATGCCACCACTGCGTTTCTATTGATGAATTACGTTACCGCATAATTGCCGAATGTCCCCGAATTACACCTGACACTTACAAATGTCCAAGCAGCTTTTGCAGACCGGCTGTACCGCTGTTTGGCGAATAACAGCGGTCACTTTGAACACGAACTAGTACTAGTATAACATTGGGATTCATATAGGCTAGAGAAATTTCTTTCCATGTTGTTTCATCTCAAGAAAACAGTGTTCATCACTTCCACTAGCGAGATGAAAGCCACTCGCATGCCATTATTACGTGGGCAATAAAATCCAATAATATTTTTTCCCCCCATTTCTAATGATAATTTGTTCAATTGCGCGTGTGGGGCCATGTTGGGAAAACTGCAAACTGGACAATTCTCGTTGTCCGTTGTTGCATCATAAAAGAAACATCCTGTATATGGGCCCTATTAATGGCACGATTTATGTAATCTTGGCTCACCAAATTCTCGCTTTCCATTTGCCAATTTACAGCTCATTTATCATTTTGTTACATGTTGCATAATTTTGCATACTTACCTTGCATAATTCAATATTTAAATACCTTGCGATTTCCTCCAGGTAATGTTCGGATTGGGGAATCCATCCGTTTGGCAATCGATCATTGCTGTGCCACTCAATATTACAGCGGAGTCCTTCGGTTCTACTCGCCATCTAGGAGGTACTGAAAAGCAAGCCATACATATTTAACGCAAGAGCTTTTAGATATAAAGTTACTTCAAATAATATGATTATACAGTAGCAGTCGAAATGAAGTAGACAGCTGATTTTAGTTCTGATATGCTGACAAAAGTTCATATACTAATTTTGAATATATCCTTTGCACATCAATTTTCTTTTTAAAAATGTACACAATACACATTCACAAATGTGTGGGAGGCAGGAGTTGGATAGGATGCAGCAGAAATGCCTTAAATAAAATTAAACCAAAATGGTGGGGGAAAAACGGAGCGTTCAAAATTAAGTAAGTGGTCAGTATTTGCAGCGTTTTCATTTTTACGCAATTATGGTAATTTTAATTGAAATGCTTTGAAAGGACCTCTGGTATTAATTCAGGGGCTGTAAAATGCTGACGTTTTTAATGCTTCTGCAACTGACCACTTAGTTATTAAAAGCTATAAATTTAAGTAATGCTTTTTTGATAACTAATCACAAATGAATTTTATTGTTGGGTTTTGTGCTATTTGGTATAGTTTTGTTTGCAAACTGCATTCTCAATATACAATTCAGTATCACTGTAGTAGCGTGTTGTAAGCCAATATGTGTGAAATTTTCTCTGACTACTTACTTATGCTAGTGTATGTACGTATGTCTGGCACCTGACATCCTAGCAACAGAAAGAATACGCTCCAGACTATAACCAGTGAAATTTTCGAGGAAAAATATAACGTGCGTGTTGCATGTACACAGAAATATATGTGCACGTAACCTCCCCACATAATGAATTAATGTACTTATTATTCATTTCCCTATTAATTTCTCTGTGTGGTAGACATACTGAGGATATCATTTTCATTTTTAAAGTGTATTTTTCTGAATTCATTACTTTTGTTTAAGCTTGTTAGAGGGCAGAAGTCGACTACGTATAAAATGCATGGCAATAATCCCACATCAAAGGTTAAAGTAACACTGCATGGGAACAGTCTAAACTCTACAGCACAAACCAAGCTGGCTACAATCTGCTGACAGGGGCCGTATAGTACAATCTCGCAGCGATCAGTATACAGGGTGTCTACTTTTAAAGAGCCAAACCCAATAGCAGGAAGGATGCAAGGTATGGAGTGGAAAAAGCGAGTGCATGTTAGATAACACAGATGGGGCTATGTATTGCAGGCATTGCCGTCAAGGTCAAAGGTACCAGTCAAGGTCATTCGCGTTTCAACTTTGCTGCTGTTGATCTTAGGAGGGTGGTATAAATTAGAGAAATGATAAGCACTCTTGTGCGAGCACAAAACTTCAAACAGATTGAAATTCGGGTAACAAACGGCGGAGTTATGAGAAAACCAATAGTTTTTGCGACCCCTTGGAAAAGCACTGCATAGCCCCTTGGAAATGCTTCCCAGCTAATCTCGTGAACACAGTGAAGCCACGCAGGATAGCACGTACTTGCTATGCAGTGCTTTCCCAAGTAAAGGGATCATGCAAACCATCAGATTCCTCATAACTCCGTCATGTATGGTCCGATTTCCAATCTGTTTGATGTTTTGCGCTCAGACAAGAGAGCTTATCATTTCTCTAATTTATACCACCCTCCTAAGATCAACAACAGCAGCAAAGTTGAAACGCGAATGACCTTGACTGGTACCTTTGACCTTGACGGCAATGCCTCCAATAGATAGCCCCGTCTGTGTTATCTAACATGCACTCGCTTTTTCCACTCCATACCTTGCATCCTTCCTGCTATTGGGTTTGGCTCTTTAAAAGTAGACACCCTGTATACTGGGCAGCAATATTTTAAAATAAGGCCGGATTGTTTATAATAACTATGTTAATATTAGGTAACGTTGCATATAAAGGCAAGTGACCAATAGGTGTAATATTGCCTAAACGCATTTCAATATATCCTATACTGTTCAAAAAAGTCGAAATAATATTTAAGATTTTATATTCCTGTCGTATATCCCAAGCATCCAATCGATGCTATTGTTTTGTATCAGATCACCTACTCTCTGCATGCTGTTTGTTGCCTAACCTTTCCCGAAATTGAGTAATAAAGACAATTATAACTAGAACTCATACAAGTTTCAGAATCAACGAATTAGCAGTCCTGTTTCCAGAACGAAGACTCACCACTGACAAGTAGCCGTGCTGTGGAATTGACTGTGGATGCTTGATTACTGGCCACACATGTGTAGTTACCATTGTGTCTCGGACGCACGTTCGCAATAACCAGAGTGCTGGTATACTCGTCCAAGTTTCTAGTGGCCACTTCTAGATGTGAAGGAATTGGTCTGCCGTCTTTTATCCACTTAATAGTGATCGGTCTATCTCCGTCGGTAATTAGACAGGTGACTCCAGCTCGCATCCCCTCTTGCAGATTAGGCATAAATGAGAATGGACTTATCATTGGCGAACCTATATAACAGATATGGTTCACCCGTTTATAATTTCTGTGAGATAATAGAAATGTTTGTATAATAAGACATTCATGTAAAATGTTATATTCTCGGAAATTCTCTTGGTTAAGCCAATTCTTGGGAAATTAAACCATCGTCAAAGCTTATAGTATACACATGATAATAGAACATTATGTTGAACTTGTATTTTAATTTAAACATGCCCTGCGAGATCAACAAGTTTTTAGCATGTTTTAAGCAACGCATGCGAAAGCTTCCAGATCAAAATAAAGGTACTAATTGTTAATACATATTCAAAAGTGTTTGGCGAGGTCCAGGCAGAGAAAGCATCGACGGCATATAATATAAGCACCAAATAAGCCAAATATAGCCGTAACAATTAGGCTAGCTGAATTTAACGATATGCGATGGAAGACTTTAAATATTGTCCGTTAGTGACCACTTGAAATGCACCTAAGTTTGGAGCAGTTTGTGGGCGGAAATCGATTTATTCATCAAAATCCTCTTTAGTGAATGCTAAATCGCTAATCCGTGTTTTTAAATATAATATAAAGCTTGGGAATTGGTTTTGACTTGACTTTATATTATTTTCAATATTGGTAGCATGGACAGCCCCGTTTTTTCATCATAACTCTTGCACTGGTTATCCGAATTTTACTGGGTTTGTTGCAATGTGTTCAAGACATGACGTTCAACAATTCTCTAATTGATATCGGCCGAATAGCGTCAACAACAAAACAGATGGCTTTCCAATGACCTTGATACCACCTCTCAAGGTCACCAAATGGCGCATCGTCAGTTATCCCCCAAACTTCTTCGTACTTGCCATTTGTGCTTCCATTCCTTCCAGCTTTATTAACCAAAAAACAAGGTGACATAGGACTTATGACTTACCCGGTATACAGTGTAATAACGAACTTGAAGCACAATAAATTCTCAAAGCATACCAGTTTCCGTCATTTGTTGGCTTTCAAACTTACAATATTTATAAAAATTAAACCCGATGCCCAGAGCTGAAAATTCTTATTAGGCCATTAACACTGACGTTACTGCTGAATAGGTAAATGTGACCACAGAGAAACTGGCGAATATGATGTGAAACTACAGAGCTTTTAAAAATTAATCGAAAATTTAGTTTGGGAAAACTTGCAAACACCTGAATCTTCCATATCATAAACGGGAATTATTGAAATATAACTTTGCACATGGTAATGAAATGCTTGGCTTTCTATCAAGACGATCCTGTATTTTCTTGCACATGCATATAATTTCACGTATTAAGTTAATTTCATTTCAAATAATAACAGAATTATTTGTTGTGTGGCACTCTTGCGCCCTCGACATTGATAACTTGAAGTTAATTTGCGAAAAGTTAAACTTCAGTTCAAATGTATTCCATCAAGTTTATTTTTAAAATACTGTTGCACATCTCAATTGGAGATCTGGATATCATGTCACAGTATATTTCCACATAAAAATTAACGTTTCCCAGGAAACGTCATACTGGATCGATAAAATCTGTTGGTACAGTATATCACACATCTCTGGGGTATCTAGGGCAGACTGATAATATGTCGACGATTGCTGAGGGTGCAGTCAATGGTGTATAAGTTTCATTAGCGAGCATAATTTTTCCAAAGAGTATATGGATCATAGAAGGGCATTTACAAAACACTTTATAGCTGCATCAAAAGTACTAACATGAACCTGCTTTCAAGGAATTGTCTATATGTAGTCGTGTTGGTAGTTTAATACTGGAAATGATGTTAAAAAAATACGCCAGGAAATTGTAGTTTTCCACAAAGATAACATTCTGTGAATCCCTCAAAACCGCATTGATATACTTTCCCCAGACAATTTCGATGGTACTCTAAGGGAAATTCAGTTGGAAGCTCGTGTATGCTGATTGAATAGTTTGTCAAGCGGAAAATGAAGCTTCCAGAGAGCGGATGTAATCGTGATACTTGCATATTAGCTGGGGCACTAGGCATTAGTGTTCACCGGTTTTCCATAGCTAAATAAATAGCTTTCCCCCTATTTTCCATTTGCACACGCGAAGGGCTGCTCGAGCATAGTGAACAGGATACTTTAAACAAGCTGGAGTTGAAAAACAAAACTATTGTGCATCAACTCAGTTCCGTTTCGAGTTCCTCATTAAAAAGTTCGGTGAGAATTAACAAAATGTTTCCATTCTGTCCTCAATAGCGATTGGTACGCTCAGGTATTGATTCCATTAAATATCAACGTGTCTTTTGGCTTATCTAAAGAAAATTGGTTGTACGTGGCATGCGATTAATGGCTACACGTAATATTCCAACATAACAAAGGTGTCAATTATATTTATTCGTAACTTCACAACATTCTTTGACCTGTTAAAAGGTCAACATCAGGTTAACTGTGAAAGCCACTCTTCAAAAAATGTATAAATCAAGATGCCATTAATGACTACAGTTTTACGAGTGAAAGAAAATTTGAAAATACATAATTGCAACATCACATCAAATAATAACAATTTGAATGGGTCATATATTTAAATTTAGATTCCATTTGGAAAAACATATGACATGGTTCTGTTAATTTGTAACATTGCCCATGGGATAAAGGGTGATTTTCACAGCGAAGGCCAGCCAACTTGACACGAACACCACCACAAAGGCTATATAACAGTCCAACTTATTCTGTATTTGCACACTCACTTATGATAGTCACGTAGACATCCTGTCTCGCTCCTTGTCCAAGATGATTACTGGCGAAACATGTGTAGGCCCCAGCATCAACAGGACGTTGGATGTTCCGTACAACTAACGTCCCGTTTGGGTGAATCTTCTGTCGGTGATTGACGGGCAGAGGTGAGCCATCTGAACAAATATACTCCGTTCACTCTATACCTAAAACTAAAATTCTGGAAAGGGTGGATAGGGAAGGGGGAAAGCAGTTGTAATCCTCTGGTGTTAATTTGCCTCTAGGAATCCCATTGTTCAGAAAACCGAAATTTCTTCTGAGAATCAGAGGAAGAGTCCATCCATTTCAAACCAAAAGGAGCACATAGGCTACTTACAGTATATGCAAGGTAATTCACAAATTCGTTTCCACCCTCCCAATTTACAGGAGTGAGTGAAATTAATAAAATATGCTATGGATGTTACGTATCACCTTGGGGCTGTCGATTTATGAATGTTTCCCTGACCTTGGAGCGTCGCTTCAAAGTCATTCAAGTTTCAAATGCTTTAATATTAAAGATAAGTTGGTTGTTGCAATTGGAAAAGTGTTCTGGGGTTCTTTGTAAGAATAATTCTGAAAACAGAAATTAAATCCGACCAATATTGGAGGATTTAGACCCACTTCGTTGAAATATCAAAATCATATTCCTCCCATTCAAGAGCTTGCATGCATTGCATCTAGTGATCTCAAAAACCATGGAAGCCCGGTATCATGGCCTATTAGATCGCCAGATCTGTCAATTCTGGACTTTTTCTTTTGGGGATTCGTAAGGGCGCATGTGTACGAGACAGAGCCCCCCCTCGGTATTGATGATTTACAGGATCGAATTCATGCTGCATGTGCCTTGGCAAATGATGTTCGCATAATGGACAATGTTAGAAGAAGCCTCATCACTAGAGCTCAAGCATGTATTGCCGTGAATGGCGGACATTTCGAACATTATTTGTGATTATTTCCATACATAGCAATCATACATTGTTTGTGTTGTACAAAGAGAATTTGGCAGTGTCTTTTTGTATTAATGAACCAATTCATTCATTAAGGTCCATGTCTGCCTCACCTTGATTTCACCAACACAATGCCATTTCGAAATGTATTGGGCTTCCTTGCATGGTTTTTGAGATCACTAGATGCAATGCAGGCAAGCTCTTGAATGGGAAGAATATGATTTCGACATTTCAACCAAGTGGGTCTAAATCCTCCAATATTGGTCCGTTTTAATTTGTTTTCACAGTTATTCTCATGAAGAACCCCAGAACACTTTTCCAATTGCAACTACCAACTTATCTTTAATATTAAAGAATTTGAAACTTGAATGACATTGAAGCGTCGATCCAAGGTCAGGGAAACATTCATAAACAGACAGCCCCCAAGGTCATATGTAACATCCATATCATATTTCTTTAATTTCATTCCTGTAAATCGGGAGGGTGGAAACGAATTCATGAATAACCCTGTTTATAAGATGCACTACAATAAGTGTGCCCTTTTGGTTTGAAATGGAAGGACTCTTTCTTCGTCTGACTCTCAGAAGAAATTATGGTTTTCTGAACAATGGGATTCCCTAGAGGCAAATTAACGCCAGCGGATTGCAACTGCTTTCCTCTCCTTCCCTATCCACCCTTTCCAGAATTTTAGATTTAGGTAGAGTGAACAGCGTATAACAAAGTAACTTCCTAGTTACGCAAATATAATTCCTCTATTTTGAAATTAAATGAAGCCACGATTTATTTAGTACTAACAATCGGCTCAAGGAAAATTACAATAATTACCGGTATATCAAGCAGGGCGAACGAACTATCCCAATCATAAATGTTCTACTGTAAAAGTCTGAATTCGCGTGGCTTTATTTTCGCGTATTTGTCATGATCAAGTAAGTATTCGCGGTGATTCACTTTTAGCGGATTTGGATAGTAAAATATTTGGAACACTATGAAAGAGATAGCATATTATTTTACATTGAGGTGAAAATACCTATTTCGTCTGGTTTTCAATGTGTTTCAGCAGACTAACTACAAAATGTATTTCTACAACATTAAAAATATCGAGTAATGGGGGATTCAGCACAATACTGCACATATTTTGTCGTGTTTTAATATCGACGGAACATTAAGGTGCGAATATCGAGATTTAAATAGAGCCATCACAAATAAAGCAGCTTGTACTGGTGCATTGTTTTCTTTTAAAACGATTACATTTCTCTCTTTATTATTAGGGAATGGACTCTCCATAAATGGAACCGAACGCGATCTACACAGTATTTGCTTGTAGCTTTTTAACTACATTGAACAGAGATCCTCAATTTTGAAGTTGTACAATATCACTGGATTAGTATGTCTGAAAGGCGAACCATTTTTTACTAAACCGGCCTCAACAAGAAATGAAAATAAAATAGAAATGTATATGTCCGATTAGCAAATGATTGCAGGGTTTTAAATTTCAAAGTTATTTTAATAAACTTAATTCCAAGATTATTTACAGGATTCGATATTGATCACACTATGCAACTGGATGTTGTAGTACAGATAACAAAAGTAGCCTACTTATTTTCATGACGCAAAGCCAGAGACAACGTCAGATAAGAACATCTTGAGGCGGACTCTACAGATTTTTCAGGTTACACATAGCACTAGATAACTCTATAGTAATTTAATTACTTGATTGCAACTGTATTTTTTACTCTGCAGCAAATTTGATTCGTTTTATTGCATAGTGTCATATGGCAGACCTTGTGATTTTCTCTTGGAGTCCATTAATTCACATGCACATTGCTTTATCATAATACACAATTTGAATAATTTCATTGTCAACCTATACCAAGATAGCATGCATAAGTGCAACAAATCCTACTTGTGGTTGCGATTTCGCCTTTGCACGACACGCAACCACATTTCACACACAGCTCAGTTTCAGATTTTATTAATGTATAGCTTACATACCCTAAAGTCAACATTAATCATTTGCCTATACGGCCCAACGGTATATGAACAAGCTACCGGAATTTTATGGCAAAATCGCCTATTTAAAGTGTATTCAAATATACCTACAACTATGCTATTCATTTGCGCAGTTTAGGTAATGAGTTAATTGCATTGTACCTGCCTGGAGCGGATTCCCCGAACCAAAACCACTCCAACCAATCACTGGATTTTAATGATTTTATATGGCTCATGCCATAATGTGAAAGCATTTAGATGCTTCAATCAGCATGCATAGATCGTATTGACAAACAAACATATTCCCCAGCTAAAAGTAGGTACATTTCGCTTCTTTTAGTTTATTAGTAGCATATGCTATGTAAAAAATAACAGAAAATAATGGCGAAATATGTTTGTATCTTAAGAAAGTCAAACATAGATATTATTTCCGTTCCCATTCTTTTTTGAAGTTAATAGCATTTCGTTTCTGAGATGAGCAATATCTGACTCATTGTATGTGATGATCGTGTCCACCAGCACCATCTGCGATCATCGATCGCAACGCCGATGACGACGAGCGAAACGACACCCTGGTGGCTTGCAATAGTGGCACTGTGAGCTTTTGGTTCAGAAACATGCACCCAGTCATTGGAATCGACAAGCCAAGCCAACACATTAACGCGGCCGACTGAGCTGCTCGAGAATCTTCGGTAGTTTGGCCAGACATTGTTGCCATCATAAATATCGAGTTTAAGCGTACATTCTGCAGACAAAAATTGTTCTTGTGCATTTTACTGAAATTCTTCAGGCTGGTGCACAAGCTTGCGAATGTATTTCCGAGCAATTTGTCAATACATATGGGTACCCCCGCTTTAGCAAAATTTAGCCACATCACTTACACAGTATGGGCTAACATTTGCAAAATATATTACTGCTATATATAGTATTTCAGAAAAAGAAAAGTTCGGGAAAAACAATACTATGTAATGGCTATTATTCACAGAGAATAGCTTGTAATGTCATGAAATTTTGTTATGAAAATGTATTTCGAAAAGTTTTACTTACTGCTTTCTCTTGAACAAACTTTCTAATACGCATTTTTCAGCAGTGCTACTCTTAGGTGATATGCGCAGAAAGCAATGTACTGTACGTAGTATTTGAATAAATTAGGAATCATAAGTTTACATCTACGGAGGGTGGAGATGAGAGTTGACCATCGCCTGGAGTCAATAGTAGTTTAGGAGCATGGGAGAAATGTGGTGGAGTTGAGATCGCACTTTGACCGCGCAGAAGGAGGCATTATCAGTTCAACCCTTCCACTGAACTATTCCCAACTCTTATTTGACCCTCTTTAACTTCATGGCACATTAAACATCCAAAAAAATTATATAAAGGAGTCCTCTTTTCAAAGTTATTTTCAAGAGTGCAAGTCCAGTATTTATAGAACAAAAAGAAAAGAACATCAATTTCTACGCAATTTTCGATAGTCATGTTACAATAATTTAGTTGGTAATCAACTGTTCTTGTGGTGCAGTTTAACGTGCGCACCAAGCAAAAATAGTTTGTGTAACTCTATTAAAACTTATAATAACCTCATGGGAAATGTTCAATTGGGAATTGTCCTTTATGTGACTTCCATTGAATTGGTCGATTTCGATCAATTTCCGTTATCTGAGAGATATTCGGCGAGTGGTGAAAGGAGACAGTTGAAACTAATCGATGACTAAAATTCTTTTTCCTGTTGTTGAAAAAATAAACTTTCGATATTTATAGAAAACTTTTGTAGGAAATTTGTGAATCACTGATGTTGTATATTCATTTATTTACGTCTGTTTAAATTTGTCTATATTTGCATGCTTTTTTCTAAACAGAATATGCTGCCAAGGATGAGCAAGTATCATCAAATTACTATAAATGCACAAATTAACAGGCTAAAATTTCATGAATTCTTATTAATCTTTACCAATTCCGGGGGAAAGGGTATAGTTAGGATCTGAAAACAATGTTCATATTCAGTAAGATTTTGGAAATACATATTTACAAATATACGACAAAGTAAAAGATTCATTTTATTTTAAAGCAGAGAATTGGAATGTCGCTCACAAAATTTTAGAACTCTACGTTTTTTTCTAAAATGCAAGCTAGATAGGAACCAAAGAAAGTGCTACGTATATTTTCCATTAGAAAGTACTCATAACATTCGACTCTGAAAGCGATCTGGAGCCTCACATTAATAATTCACATGCTGAATCGGTGTATACAGAAAATGCATGGTTTAAAAATTCGAGTGCCTCGCTGCGCTTCTGCTACCCACATATCCATACAAACACATATTTATAATGGAGAATCATCATTAAAATGTATGCCTCACCTCTCTCCCAGGTCACAATGCGAATAGGATGCCCCGCCACTCTGCAAACAAGAATTAATATTTGCCCAGATACAGCAGTGACGTTTGGCATGACGCGAATGAATGGAGGTCCTGAAATACCAATTGATATTCTGTCAGATTTCATGGAGGATAAGTATAATCCAAATGCTACAATAATTATTCGAACCTGTGACATTTATTCGAGCAGAGTAGGAAACTTTTCCAACACGGTTGCTGCCAGAGCAAGTGTAATCCCCACCGTCTTCTGTGCGGATGCTGCTTATGTTGACATAACTGATGACATCTCCTTGAACACTTATGTACTCGTATAATTGGTAACGTGGTACTTTGGGAAGTACCATGTCATCCAACGTCCACGTGATCTGCGGCGGTGGATTCCCAGAGATAATGCACTTTAAAGACACCGACCTTCCAGGTTGAAGCACTTGTTCGGCAAAGAAATCTTGAAAAATTGGAGTGGCATCTAATTCAATAAACAAATAACACGAGGTACCACAAATTACTGTTGAAGGTCTCAAAATGTGCACGGTAATTAACAACGTGTCGACTCTTAAAAAATAAAAACTGCAATTATTTTCTTACATTTTTTACCGATAGCTCTTAATACACATTCATTGTATACTATTTGCAAACAATTAAATACAATATTGTATTAACATAATGTAACGCTTGAAAGTTATTTTTTTACATGTAGATTTCTTGAAATGCAGAATGGCTCACGAGCTATATGGTTGAGAGAGGTAAAACTCGTCCGTATGAAGGCTACGTTTTGTAACGTTACCCAGAAATATGGAAAATTTGATTAATGGATCATCTTTCAATGCGTACAGAATGCATATTCTATCTGAAATATAATGCATATCCATCATGTCCATGTGAGCTCTCACAAGCTACAGTTTCAAAACCATAGTAAAGATAAGTCCGTTGCGCCCCCCCCC
>WWPM01002735.1:0-16570 GCA_023279145.1 Glomeris maerens | reverse complement strand
TTTTTTTCTAGCCAACAATTTTAAAAGGCGATTCAGAATCCGTTGAAATTTTTAATTTATCCCAACCCATTGCGGAGATATACAAAAGTGCCCTTTGCCAAATTTGGAATGGGCCAAAAATTGAAATGATTGCATTTTTACAAACCTTACTGAACATCCTAATTTTGGGCAAAAAATAATCAAAATCGGCCAACCGGAAGTCGGTCAAAAAAATACAAATATGAGGGAGACAGTTATGATCATCGACTGTACATAGTATACAGTTTACATAGTACATCTTAATTAGGACTCGTTATGCAGTAGAACTTTGAGCTTTGCGAGTTGGCATGAGACGGTCGCGACCCGTGTGATTGGAGAAATCAGGAGAGTGAGGGCTGCTGCGCAACCCACTGCTTACAGACAGTGATCCAGGAAGCAGACAGTGTATATCTTGTCGCGATTTTGCTGCAGTCACCCCTACCTGGGTAGTGGAGACTGCCCCGCCGATGCTGTTAGTGAAAGTATACCTCTTCTACAAATTTATGCTTCAAAAACGTTATATCAGGATGGGTTGCAGCGAAATATCTGTTTTATAAACGGGATTTCATTATAAGCGGGTTCGTTATATGCGGGATTTTCTAACACTAAAAAGATATGCTGAAAATCGGTTAAATTGGATTTGTATGTTATAAGCGAAAAAACGTTGTATGTGGGAGACGCTATATCGAGGTCCTACTGTATATCTTTATTTCAGTAAGAAGAACTCTTAATTCATACCAAAAGAAACTACATACATATCAACGTATTGATTGTATGCATATACAGCATAACGTTCGATTAATATGAAGTTTTATTATTACATATTGTTGGATCGGTAATATGCAAGTGTGATTAGTTGTATTTCTATAACGAACTTTCAAGGACCCTGAATTAGTATGAGGAAGGAAGCGGCAAAATGATCAATTTTGGAAAGATGGCCTTTTGATGCTGTGCAGAAAATGACTACCATATAACAAAATAAGTTTTAACATACTGTATATATGTCATTTTTTATAAGCACATACAGTGCAATTATTTGCGCTATCTCAGTAAAATACACGCAAATAAAGGAGCTAACAATGAACGTTCGATTATTTATTATATGCTCGCTAAATGTTTTTCTCTTTTTTTACAGCAAGTGATAGGACGGTATTGCCAGCATCTAGCCACACGAAATCCTATGTTGTATTATGCGACAATGGGATTTTTGACAAATGACAGTTAAGATTATTTATTGTAAGTCAACAATTCATTTTAAATTTGTTTAGCTTTGGTGCATGATATTTAAGGCAAATTATATTTATGTCTAGACAATAAAACACAAGCAAACATACTGCACAGTTGTTTTTTGTTCCCTGGAAGATTATCATACAGTACATCCTTGTAATTTAACATCGTTTCGTTTGATCACAAATTGAACAGTTCACTTCGATGTCGATCGAGTAATATTTTGGGATTCTGTGTAACTTTGACTTATGTTTTCATGTTTTCTTCCGACTGAAATTGATTTAGATCAATTAAGTACATATATACTGTAGAACTTTGTTTATCCGCACGCCAGTCATCCACAACGTCAAAATTTCGTACTACTTTGTAATATTGTAATTTTGATCAGGAAAACATTAAATACATAGTATATACTATAATGTGTCTACTGTACGTGTTTTTCTGCATTAAATAAACGCATCATTATCCGCTCAACCCTTGGACCCAATTTGTGCGGATAAGCGACGCTCTACTGTGCATCCGGATTTAAACTGAAACTCATCTTGCCTCATGTGTAGGCAGGATGATTTTTGAGTTTCGCTAGAAAAACTTGTTTTGCCAATTAGAATTTTTCATTATTAAATTATTAAATACACATATTATACTATTACATACGTACTATATACAGTGGAATTCGTTTTAGTGTCACCTGTAGGGGGATTGAAAATTAAGCGCAGTAACATGGAGCGAAGCCCTAAAAAAATCACGTTATTCGATAAGTGAAAGTAGTGAACAACTTTATTACACAAAAATGAAAGAATGGCTTTGGAATGACACTGAAATAATGTTTTCTTTCCCTGCTGGACTGACAAAAACCGAAAGTGACACTTACACGAATTCCACTGTATTTCAATTCGTATAGAATGCATTTTTAACGAGTTTCAATTCCATCAGCAACAAAAATAACGCTATTTAGAACAATTACGGTTTAAAATGTAGCGTACACATTGAAGAAAAAATAACTGTTGATTAAAATACGATACGCCTACTGTAATTAACATTCTCTTATCTTATTTGAGCACATAGAAACAATAAAAGGTTTTTTTTATTGAAAAATAACTGTTCGATTTGTGAAACTTTAGGTTAGTAGTAAAAACGTGACCTGAAATATCTCGCAGCTTTATCGGTTCGGACTGTTGGAGAGATATCCCCCTTACGCTATAACAGTTGAGTAAAACCAAATCGATCCATCTTAAATATATTTTCATGACTTCTAAAAGTACATACCGTCAAAACTGGTATGCTTGGGCTCGTGACGGGCGATTTTTCACAGAAAGGGCATTTTCCGAGTAACGAGTCCGGATTTCCGGGTGTATCATCGTAAAGATTTCGACAGTCCCATACCGGTCCACCTCGGGACACCCGCCAACGTAAATAAAGGATTTATAAGGCGATAAAATGCAATACCATTGCAAGATTTTCCTCGAATTGCAGCACTTATTAAAATCAAAAATATTACCGTGTCACAGTGTAAGTATTCATGCAGAAAAATTTATTTTAAATTCATACATTTCGCAAATCCTGCAACTGATTCCAACATCTACGAACAAACTTTTGAGGAGTATACACAGTACATAAAAAAATACTTCAGAGCAATGAAATTCACCCTGAGTTACTAGTTCTTCAACATACTGTATAACCTGTACAAGATTACTGTAATACTGTATCAGTTCGCAACTGGAGGATCGCCCAGAAAAATACGAGGCATGTCCACAAAGTAAGAATACTCGATTTTTATATTTTTTAAGAGACAATTTATTCAAAATACAATTACCGGATTTTGTTGGTATATATGTAAGCTATTTTTCCGCATAGTTGTCATTCCGTTCTATGCAGGTTTTGACCCGTGTCACAAGCTTTTTTATGCCCTCCTCAAAGAATTCTCCCGCCATCCCCTTTTTCCAGTTCAGGGCCTCTTTTTTTCCCCACTAACATGAGTCTTCAGGGAGGTGAAAAGATGAAAGTCTGAAGGCCCCAAGTCAGGAGAATATGCGGGGTGGTTTAAAATGTCCCATCCAAATGCCCCAAAATTTTCAGTTGGTGTTTTCCCTGCCGCAATAAGACACCGCGCGCTTCACATTCGGCGGGATTTTTTTTCGACATACTTTGCGCCGAAGGTCACTACAAGGGCACTTTTAGTAAGTACTAATGAGGTCCACCTGTGCTCGTTGCGTTCAGGAGAACCAAGCCTACAGATTAGCGTTGCCAAACTTTGGGTAAAAAAATCCCCCAGCACAGGAAGGCAACAGTACTGTTACTTTGTGGACATGCCTCGTATTTAGCTACTGATGAGACATGCTGTACATGTTGGCTAGTGAAGATTTTACTTACGGTTATAATCATGCTAAGAGAGAATACAATTTTCGTATTACCACTAAAGGGAATTAGGTCTATCATCTTTAATAAATTTGGACTACAAGGGCTCTTATGTAGGTAAATGTATATAATTATACATCCGAACAGTGTCGAAAGAGAAGGACGGACAGGTTAAGTAAATGGGTACGTATATGCTTTTCTGCAGCCTGCAGTCAAATGCAGAACCACAATACCCTTAGAAAACTTTTGAAATTTCAAACAACACATATGTTCGAGAATTAACATTTCCTCAAAAGTCGTGGGCAGGTCCGTTTCAGAGGATATAGTGGATTTTGATATCATAAGGCCTTTCGGACGTACGACGCCATCAGTCTCAATATTGATAACGGTTCAAAGAAGGGTTGTTATTGTAATAAATGTCATGTTGCTGCAGGATGACCGCGGTACTATAACGGTACTGACCGGCCCATTTGCTTCCCCAACTGTAAAAGCCCACAGGCAAACCTTCTACGGAAATCTCTAGAGACATCGCACATTTAGCTTGAGCCAAAATGCCACCCTTCAGAATCACCAGGCATATAAAAGACAATAATATTCGACCGTTACATTACGATGTATCTCCTTTTTTATTGGATTCTCGGCTACTATACAAGAGGGGATTTTCATTTTTGCCATCTCCCACGAAGATATTTAATTAAGATGTTTTACTCCATTGTAGCAATTACTTAAATGAGCCCGGACTTTTAATGGAATATGATATATACTTTAAGAGATAAACTAATTTTCAGAAGTCTTGTGATTGAGATTTCAGTATTACATAAGCTATATTATACTCGTAGTACTTATTCAAAATGTTCTGACTTGACCTGTCACACTTTCATAACCTATGTAATATACTATTGTAGGCATGTTTACATCCACTTTTTGGGAAGACATGATTTATGGATGCCCACTACCTTATTTACAGTGAAAATATGTCAAATCATAAGAATGAAAGTTCTGCACTGTTTTTGAAGAAAGAGGTGGGATTGACACAATATAAATTGGATAAAAAATTTGTTGGTAACTTTTTCAGCCTTGAAAGAATGTGATATTTGAGAAATGGGTAATGCTATACACGTTTCTCTACTTTTTAGGTTAGAGGCTGCAGCTGCTGCACTCACCGAGTTCATGTCCGATTAAACTAGGTTGTTGCATCAGCGTAAATATATGTTGCCATGGTTACAGCAACATGCCTGGTCAGACAGTGTCACGTTTAAGCTTTCATACGAGAATGTCTTGAAGATGAAGATGCCACTTTGCCCCATTGTCCTTCTTACATAGCAACTCGCTTATAATAAAGCATAGCAGCAAACACTTTATTTACAATGGAAAAGCAAATTCTAAGCTCTCCAGATATGAAACATATACTGTAAATTAACCCATACCATGAAAATAAGATGTCTCGCGTGGCAATATAGTATTTAATCATATGTAAATTCGCCTATCTTCCACGGTTTTAAAATTTGAAGCTGAATGCAAAGTAGTACACAAATGAAACGACAAAATATATCAAAAACGTCAAAACTATCTTCTCAATATGTGGCTATATAAACACGCCACGTATTCCTTGCTATGTTGCGATATGAAAAGTGTAAATAAATGTATAGTGCAATATATGCATTCGGGCAAAATAGAAATAAATGAAAAAGCGTACAAGTTGTCTACTCTTAGGAGCTAGGAAAACCGTATAAAGTATATAGTTTTCAAATTTAACGTGGGAAGCAAAATTACTGCTACAGCCAATATACACTGCATCTATAAATTCAATATTGCCGCCTGGAAGAGTCATGAAAATATGTACTCTTAATCCCATTTGCAAGGACAACGTAGAAATTTATATTTTTTTGAAGGGAGTGTTGGGATGGACGGAGTAGGAACAACGAACATTTCCAATATTTGGCAACTGCACTGTGTGCAACGTATATGTAGACGTGAGATCGCAGCATAAAAGCCATATGAATATCAAGCACTAATGAATGGCGCCTGTATGATCAAACTGTCAATGTGCTTTAAAGCTTTCCAGGAGTTTTCTTCACAAACAAAAAAAGACATGAAAATGTTTCCCCCTCTAGCTTTCGCTCTACAATAATAACTAGTACTATGTCACCTAGACATCAACCTTTAAGGGTATATACTGATAAAAGGCTATTCTGACGAAATAAAGTCTTCACATAAATCCCACACGGAGGACTTCTTGCGTTATATCTATCGACTGCATCTGCAGATATATCAATATCAACTTGAGAATATTTTCTACTCTATTTTTATTATTCACGTTTTCCGCTTCAAGGGAACCGCCGAATAACTGTAACGTACACACGCTAAACTTCAAAATATTCCATTGTTATTCCCTGCTACTTTACCAAACCTACCCAGACAGCATTCAATTTGAAGTTATTTACGATTTCATAAAACAAAACCCATATTGTGAAGTAAAGTTTCGAAAAAATGCATGCACAAGAAAACAATATTTAAATGAAAATACATTTAAAAAGTATGCCTCTTAACGGAGACCAGGGTCGACTAAAGCAAAAATTAAACTAAAATACCGCATTAATTTCATTTGCTATTTAAAGTTTTCAAGAAAAACAACGGTTAAATTATGTTATCGTTCAGAGTCTCTGAACAAAATAGTTATTTAGCAATTGTTACAATTAACTTTAATGAACAAACATCGTAAGCAACATGAATCACCTTCAATAAAGCATAAATAAAAATAATTTAGTGTAAAGATTGTTTTTATTTATGCTATTTATTCGCGAGGTTCATCTAAATTACGATCTCGCGAATTTAAAAAAATACTTTAGTAAATACTGAGAGTAATATAAAAATTGCGGAATTTGTCGTTTGCAAAATCCACTTAATTGCCATTTTCACAAAAATTATGAATCTTTAACAAAAATATTTTCGCTGCTTAATACTTCATCTAAATTATTGCATATTATGACCACGTCCAAAGTTTTCAAACGACATAACATGTATCCTTATTTATTAGCTATCCCATGCAAATAAATTAATTTTCACATTCACCCTCTGATATTCTAAATAATCAACTTCCTTGATTGTGTAATTCAGTAATCTCTTATGCTCATGCGGCCTTGCAGAAATTGGAAGGTTTGCATTAGTGACAATGAATGAAAAAAGACTATTACGCTTCGATCACCGCCAACGTTTCTAATCTGATCTGTGCAGCAACATTGTGCGATAAAAATCACCAACTTAATTTGCGTAGAAAATTCGCAGGAGACAGTTTCAGGAAATGTGGGTTTTAATCCACTTGTGAGGAAAATTTATTGCTGACTGAATGGATGAACCTAATAACTTGCAATATACCGTACGTAGTATATGCCTGCACTGCTTCGCAGTGAAATCCATATAAAAAGCGACCCGATTATTTGCTATTCAGTAAAGTCAACGTTTTCCCTCAATCCAGAATCTTATAAAATCTCCTAGCATACGTTTTCGCTCAAATGAACAAATGGACTACATGTTTGACAAACTTGTATTGTAATTGCAGTGAAAAGTATATTTTCACGGAAATTGTTTCGACAAATTCGTAGAACTAGTAAAAGCCCTCAATGTTAAATCCCTTCGAAAACAGCCAAACGCGTGATGCGCTATAAAACGCAGAGAAACTACATTTCAGTGACATCGGATCAATTTGTAATTCGAGCTGTAATTACACTTAAACTTAAGCCGAAGGAAACCAGCACCTAATGTTACAAAACATTCAGAGAATTTGTGGCTGTAAATTCGTATTCAAATGCATGACCACAATTCTATAATTGTCCAACTGCACTAATATGGTGGATTTACAAAACGTCACTAATTTTAATCAATAAATTTTATCACAAATTTAGTATCGCGCAAGTTCACACCAATCAGAAAACGCACGAATCTCAAAGTAAAATAATTAATTTCAGTCAATTAGCATATGTAAATTACAGAACTATGTAAATCGATAAATAACAGGGCAAATACATTATGCATGCTCTGGAAAGAACTTACAAACTCATATTTCCGCATTGACTACAATTAGGCATAACACAAATTTATTAGAAATGTTTTGAAATAAAATATGAACACAAATATCTTGTATAAACTGCTAATATAAAATGTTGTTTAAATTATTTTGTTTGCTTTGCTGCAGTAAAAATTAATTTGCACATTTTAATTTCTCGCATTCAAGACTTGACTGACATTCTGCGGAAATTCTACATTGTATATTTGTAGGACATCATTGATTAGCTTGCATGTACATTATTTGCCTTAAGTTTTTTCATATAGGTTCCTGGATATACTACAGAACGTTTCTCTTTTGTATTCGCTTAGTGATATTATTTGACAGAATGAAATGAGAAATGTTTAAATTAATTCAAACGAAAAATTGACATGAAAAACTGCAGTTCCTTACAGAAATGTAAGCATGTCACATGCATGCAGCACACCTGCCGCATCCATAACAATTGCTTGTTTTTTTTTAACAAACGCAATCATGCAAAAAGTTTTCAAGGAAAACAATCGCAGCTTTTTCGGATGCAGCCCATCTGCTGCACGTATGGGGCATTCGAAACTTTCCAAAAAGAATGCGTTAGCTGCATGCCTCCAACAAATGTCTAAAGACATGCGTGTATGCAGCATACCTGGCAGATGACTAATGTGCATACGTGCTGCATACATTATGCAGCATGCGTCCAACGCTGTGGTTGTTTATGTGCAGACTTTTTACATATAAACTATCAGAGACAGCTTTCAAAACATTTGTAAAGAAAAACTGTAAGTTGAGAGTGTTTATTGGCTGCTCCGCAACTTGTCAAACACAATATAAGATTGTAAATAGCTGGAAGCTGGAACAACGAACATGATGTAATAATTAAGGTATATGGAAGTCTGTCAAACCTGGAGAAAAGTAGCAATAGGAGAGCTTTGGTTTGAGTAGGAGCAACGAGGAGCGCAAGGAATGAACAGAAGTGGGATCAAAGGTCCACAATCCCTAAATCCCTCACTCAGGGGTCGCATCCGGTGGATGGGCAATTAAGCGAAGGGATTTGCTCTTGGTGCCGCTAGGGAATGAGGGCAAAATTTCCGATCGTTTCTATACTACGTAACATCTGCAATAGCATTCCCGCAAGGGCTTTGCCTTTTCAACTGTCCAAATCGATTGACCAAGTTGGAAGATGGCCTAAGACGCACCAGTCACAACTTTCATTTGTATTGTTTTGCTTGCCAATGTTAACAAGATGATCGACTTTGTTTCAATTAAACACTGGAATCCTTCGAGTGTGATTACATCTTCTATACAAACTAACTACATGCGGTGCACATTTGGGCAATCACAAATCAATTATATAGAACTGCGGAACAAATGCTATCAAATTCACTTTTTTATTTCTAAAGCATTTTTTTAACTGTATACTATAAATGCAATTAATCATTCAGCAACCGTATTTAGGAAAATTTGAAGCTGCCATTAACAATTCTATTTTTCTGGAAATTAACTAATGAATGGCTTTAGTAGAATGTCAGGGTAGCGACATTGCAATAAAATGACGCCAATTGGTTGAATAAGAAAATAACGTTGGTATAATAAGCATCAAGTTTGAGCAAATATTTATAATTCCTATATTTAGTTTCAATTTGCTAGAATTAGCACCTTCCACTAATAACTGAAAAACTAAAATATTTCACAAGTTTTATCAGGAAATTCTTTGATGAATTCCCCGGAACGATATTGAAGTTATGGAAAACTGTGGGAATAAGGGGATAAATTTGTAACAATAACATTAACCGTAATTCAAGTACACAAATAAGTGAAATACATATTTTGTGCACCGAATTCTTCCCATGAAAATGAATAAAACTGCTTGAAATTGCGCAGTAATTTATTTTCTCTTACACAAATTGCATCGCCTAAGACCCAAGTTTATTAAATAGATAACACTAGTTAAAAATTTAAAGGGAAGGTGAAAACTATCATTGCGACTGTTAATTTAGTTGCAATATATATCGCTTATTATACATATTTTAGCAACGTACAGAAAAGCATTAATCCATGCAGCCCGAAATACGCCTCTTTTAATAACAAGCATCTCATTCGAATTCCAAATTATCCAATGCAAATTAAATTTGCACTTGTTGTATTTATTTTGAAAGAATAAATGAAGTTATTTATAACAGGTTTCTGACCCATGGTCGATCGCTATACATGCTTGAAATAACACGATGTAAATCTTTTGAAACACCCAGTGCACTAAGGGAGATGCTGTGATGCAGGATAAACAAAGCTGACATGTATACTGAAATCTAGATAGATAGCGAAGCATAATACCATGGCAGCCGGAAATTATACTACGGTAATCATATATAATAGCTTGACCAAATTATTTTTTTAATATTAAGTATATTTGACACGTAACCGAATCATGAATGCGAAACAAACAATGAATCTCTTGGGAAATTAAATAAAATAATGTTGTGTTTCCAAGCAATAACATGGAAATTACCATGCAAAAGCCTATAACAATTGATTGGAACGTCTTCGTACTCACATAATGTAGATAGCAAAAATACTACCCGGGAAAATTTAGTTAGGATTTATGCACTCCCAAACATCACAAGGTAAAATGTAGCTATTTTCGGCATTCCGAAGCTGCTTTATGCAATGCTGTATCGAAAACAATAACGTTCGATCGCTTTGAATTGAGCGATAATATTTGTTATACTACCACATTAGATATGTATGAACAACACAAAATACACAGAAATCTGCGACTATCAACCGGGAACTATTGGTCGTTTTGTAATTGAATGACCTTTTTAGCCCTGAAATTGCAGGTTTTTGTCTGACAGGGTGACCGCTGGTTACTTGATTCAATTTTCCCTGTGTTACTTAATTTGTCCCTGTGCTTAGTATTTTTTAGTTTTTAGTAATTATAAGAAAATTTTATGCAAACAGAATTGTTTAAAGAACACTATATGCTTGGCTTTATTTTGTTTTCAAAAAACATAAAATACATAACGAGCATAATGAACATCTTTGGCAAACACTAATCACATTTTGAAGAAACGTTACATCATAATTAGCTTTAAGTTAGGTAACTATTTCTTGAGTTTGCTTATTTTCATATCTAACTGAATTTGCCTTATTCGCAAGTCCTCCTTTTCTTTGTTCAACAGCATTTTTGGCACACATTACAAAAAACACTTTTTGCATCATTGGGCACTTTTTGCAACCAAGGCTGAAAATCTGGGTTCTCCGTCGGTTGTAGCCAAGTTGGGTTGAATTTTGAAGATGAAGTCATGATGCACAATAAATATGCAGAAGAGTTAACTTTACTGACTGTAGCTTTTGTTATTTGTCTAATAACTAAAGAAATTCCATTTACCTATATGTATGTTTGTTTGCCAATGTTGGTATTTGAATCTCTCCTACCTTGCGCTATCATAGATTGCATACCACAAAATTCATTTCAAATTGCTTGTGCCAGCATGTTGTGCGATCGGCAGGAGGGGCAGATGACGTCATCCGCCATACAAGAAAACCCATGCTAAGGGGCTCTCATGCATCCCTTACAAAAAATTTAATCAGAAACTATGTACAATTGCAATTACCACTGTCCTATTAAAGCTACGGACAAAGTTCGGCTTATTTTTGACTCATGTAGTATTTTTCCCTGTATTTTTATGTAATTCAAATTCCCTGCATTTTCTTTTTATTTTTTAGGCAATTCAAATCCCTTGCATTTTCCCTGTTTCCCTGTGTTTCCCTGAGTGGCGGTCACCCTGTGTCATTGGCTCTACCTACCAATTGTAAAAACACACCGATATTGACATCATATAAATATTATTATTCATTGTAGAAGTGGAAATTATGAGTTTTGACTGATGGATTACCATAACTGCTTCAAATATTATTGGAATGAAATTATTTTCGGAATACTTATTATATTCGTAAATGGAATCATGAATAAATGTTGACCTTCGCGAAACAAACAACATAACATCGCAAATCTGATTTAATTAATGCGCACGTTCATTTCACTATTTGCTGCAACACAATCGAATTTACATTTGAAATTCAGTAAAACGCAGTCAATGAATATTTGAAGAACACCCCTTTACAAAATTACTAATCTGCTCGCTGTCACAGTGTTTATTTACATTTGAATATTATTGCGACCATGTATCAAATCTTGTAAGTTTCTCTATCCTGGGAATATCCATAAATTGCTGCACGCTTATGATGTTGAAGCATTGTTTGCTGTTATTCCTCATTTATTATTAAAGTAACACTTGCAAGAAAACGTTGTTGTCCACCCTTCAACCCATCACTAATCTGAACAAACCTGTTATTTCACATTCCCATGGGGTAACCAGCAAGGAAAACGATCCGAAAGCATGGACGCTGCACCGGATTATCTTGCGAGAAATGATATTGAACTTTCTACTTGGAAAATTGCTATTCCTCACAGAAAGAGAAATGTGACGTCAGTACTGCAAGGTTTTTCGATCGTTTCCATGGAGGGGACTAGGGCATTCGAAGAAGGAGGAGGCCACATGCGTCATGAAATGACCGAACGCCAGAATTTCCCAGGGGCTTCAGTCACCTCATCTCCAATTCACTGTGTATCTATCTTCGCCATCGTCTATTACTTCCATAATTTTGTTGCGTTAGGACCCCGTTCGGCCCCAGAAGCAGCGTGCTAGCACAACACACAAACAAGTGAGATGATTCCATATAGCCCACACTAGGCCATAAGCCATAAACAATTTGACGCTTGCAACGTTGATAGAATAGCACATCACCCATGCTTATTTCAAAACGACAAGGGCAATTGCACGAATTGAGTCCACATCATTTTTCTTTATCTCTTTTTATCCCTCCCATTTTTATCAATTCTGAAAATATACCCTACTCGCGCAAAAAAATCCTACTTTTTATTCAACATTCCATTGGTTTACATTGTCGTTTAAATTACTTACGTAGCAATGTAATGGCAGTTGCTGAAACAGCTCCACTTATATTGGTACCCTTATATTACAAATACAATGGTAGTACCTTGTTATTTATACATCCGTTCTAGATCATTGTATTTGTACCAAACAGGCCGCCAAACGAATTTTTCTCATAAGAAATAAAGGGAGAATGGGTAGTATAATATAATTTAACCGCGTAATAGTACTAAAAAAACAAAAGGAAATAACTTATAAGGAATAAAATAAAATTCAAACTCGATCACCTTACCTTGTCACTTTATTATTTATGTTTATTTTCCTTACTTGGACCTGGTTGAGGCTCACCAGGTTTGAATTCTCCTAAAAATTTGTTATACAGGCTCTATCACATGAGTGATATTCCAAACTGAAGGCGTATTTCAAGCAAAATTTATCACGTTTAAACAGGACGTACTGGGTGGGGCGAAAAAAAGTGGAACACCTATAAAAATTTTCAATAACTCCATGGCGGTTGTGCAGACTTACTTATAATTAACTCTGTTTGTTTAAGGACCAGTTAACAACTAACATGACAAATTTCAATGAAATCGGTTAAGGGTTCTCAGAATACGTTTGCTAACCCACCCATGACTTTACAGTTATCAATTTTATTCACAATTTTATTTTGTAACCCTGAAATGGGATGTTTTGTTTGTTGAAATCATTATTAACTATTTCAGCAGTTTACTGATGTTTAATTTATTAGATCACGGCCATTTTCTGGCTACAACCGCAGCACACTGAAGCTGGAAGGTAAATGGTTATTAAAAACAAACGCAGTGCCACAACTTATCCAAAATATTTTCTTTTTAATAACCATTTACTAGCTTCAGCGTGCTTCCTGTGTAGCCAGAAAATTGTCCAGTCACCTAATAAATTCAACATCAGTAAACTGCTGAAGTAGTCGATGTCTCGGTTTCAACAAACAAAACATCCTTCTTCGGGGCTACAAAATAAAATTGCTTTTTAACTGAAAAGTCATGGGTGGATTAGCAAATATGGCAATGACACCGAAAGCCCCTCACCGATTTCATTGAAATTTGTCATGGCAGTTGGTAAACCATGTTAATTGCAAGTAAGTCTGCACAACCATCGTGGAGTTACTGAAAATTTTTATCAGCGTTCCATTTTTTTCGCCCCACCCTGTATATACCGATGTACGTACAACGCTACCTAAAAAAGCGAAAAAAATGAGCAATACAGAAAAAACCAAACATTTGGGAACAATTTATCATAAGAATTTAATGAAAATGAAAGATGTCAGACTTGGAAGATGAAATTATAAAGTATTTATTGCTCACTCACACAGAGAAGTTGAGACATAATCCGGAACAAAAGGCAATTTCCGGTTAGTCATAACTCAATAACTTTGCAATATTTACGAAAATGATTTCCTTTTCAAACAAGTGGGCGCAGACTCTAATCCTATTACATCAGTACATCCCATTGAGGAAGTGAAGCCCAAAAAATGAGAGTCGTCTTAAAAGCCTATTTTAAGGTATGCGGCGAATAAGTACAACAACCACGAATTAAAACAATTATTATGACTGGGTAGATATGTGTCTCAAACATCGACTTTTACCATAGACCAACAGGATGCAAATATTTACAATTCATCTTTGCACAGAGCTCGTGTACAGAAATGTCTACATTCATTGTAGAGCTAGATTCCTAAAGAAAAACCATGTGGCGTAATAGCTGCACAATTCAATACACATTTGTAGATGTTTAGAATCTGCTAAACCAGTAAATAAATGTATTAAAATTTATTTGTAGACCTTTTAATATCGACAAAATTGTTTGCTTGTGGGGGGGGGGGATAAAAATTGTTGCCATAATTTTATAAGGGAGTCATCGAAAGATTGACACTTTTTTGGCAAAGGAATGGAGGGGTAAACAATTGCCTAATATTTGTTGACGCAATAAAGGACGTGCCTCTGGTATTATTATTACGGTTATATTCCCAAATTTCACGCGCATTTTAATGGGTCAAATAGCGAATTTCCACTGTATTTATATTTGAAAAACCAAAAGTAAATTGAGTGGGCACTGGGACCAATTCAAGGGTCCAAATAAATGTTAACATACAAACATATAGCAATTTAAATCAATGCTTCCGTTTCACTTTCGTATATTAATTTAAGAGAAAAAATATACAGTTAATTTTCATTTAAGTTTTAGAAGTCATGTCTATCTACTAAATTTATCTAGTGTTTTTATACAATTTTGCTGAATTCTTGCTGGACATGGCAATCTCGAAAGATATTGTGAATTAGCTCTGCACATGTTTTACAGTTAAACAAGTCAAAGGAGTACTCATAAATAAACAAAAGCTTTACAAGCCTTATCAAAGTCAGGAAATAACAATATCCTATCAAAATTTATTTGAAAGTGCTTTGTGTAGCTCTAAAGAGTTCCTCGTTTCAAGGAGAAATGAGGAATCGGATGAAGCTGAAAACCGGAAGAGAAAAAAGGAAGGAAATTGCTCGGGTTGACTACGATTGACGACGCTTTGCTCTTTTAATATTCCCTTTCAGGAAATAATCAAAGCAAGTGAAACTAGACGTCTGTCTGAAAAACACACGTCATTTTATGAGTTTATCCCGTGTGTCTAAGCTGGCCTATTTTCACTTCACAAGCCTCTAATGTTTATTGCGGCCTTTCACTTTGGCACTCCACTATTATTCATGCAGATTTGTTCTTTTAAAGTACGCCGATTGCACACTATTTGCGAAGTGGCGAAATTGCGATGCGACAGTAATACCTGTGTAATGTGAGCACCTGCGGGATAAGAAAATGTGCTCAAATTAGACAGGTGCTCAGTCTATCCAGGTACCACTTAAAACATGCGGTTAAACACAAACAGTATGCACTATACATCTGGCTTTTATTCATGGCATAATGGCCGTGATCGGCAATTCGTACCTGTCTGCTTGGGTCGCCAGATATCGTGAGCTTTGGCCAGAAGAGTTGCTCGGCAATCCATGTGGGCCTCAGAGATGTAAACAGGTTTGTTGATCGGCAAATCAAATGTCTGAGGAGTGACGTCACTTCCTCTGGTTGCCGTGTCAGGAACAAATTTGTCGCCTGGCTCGCCTCAGACAAAAGATGGCGGCCCCCATGCAATGTTCGGTCGAATACGAAGGGTCGCAACATGCCATCACAACTGCATGACACGTATTCCGCCATTTTGAATCCCGCCATGACAGAAATTTGTGGTCGGCAAACCAGATAAATTGGGTGCCAGACATGGCACAGACACGGAATCAGAGATGACGTCACACACTTTGACGACCCGGACACACGTATGAATTGCCGATTACGGCCAATATGTACTGTGCTACACTAAAGAAAAATAATCGGTGATCGATTTTAGTTTCTTTGTGGAATTGAAGATTTTGCCTTCAAGCAGACAATTTTCTTCGGCTCATTCCATTGTCTATAGATCCATAACCTCTTTCTTTTATTCCAAAGTTAGCCCAATGAATTTTTGCTTAGACATTTTCACCACTGACGATGTATTAAATCAAAAACAACTAAATTCGCAACTCAATCACAGGTGGTGCTGCTTACAAGACGGCAAAAAACAAGTGTTGCTGCTCATTCTACACAGGTATATTGGTCGCTGGGATCAATCAGGGGTGCTCAGTGATCGCAGTAGACAGGTGCTCACTCTATACAGCTGTCTTGCAATATTAAGTCTATGGGACTCGTCCGGGATATAAAAAGTGCTCATTTTGGGCGAGTGCTTAGTCTACCCAGGTGCTCAAATTTACAGGTTTTACTGTATTGCCTACGTACAGTATGTATATTCGCGTACTTAATCCAACTGGGAATATATATTTAGGCATGCATTTATTTTTTAATATCATACGTAAACAGGATACGTTTAAAAGGATTTACATAGCATTATGTTGCACATATTTTTTTTTTT
>WWPM01002733.1:0-11423 GCA_023279145.1 Glomeris maerens | reverse complement strand
CCCCCCCCCCACCAGTGCGACGGCAGATCAGCTTGAGAAATGGGAAGTCGAGTGTGGGTTACAAAAAAAGAAAAAAGAGAAAAAAGAAATGAAAAGCTAGAAATATTTTCTTACGAGCGGCGAAGCCCAATGCATGAAACGCTGGCTTTTCTCTGGGTTTTTAGAATCAAGCCGCGATTTGGCAGTACGAGCATAGCGAATGGCGATGAGAATGTTAGCTAGGACTTCCTGTTGCGGTGTCGGCATTGCTTCTACCCAGGCAGGTTTTAACCTAGTTGCTGAAATGGTGTCCGGCCCTCGTGGCATCTGCGCACAGTACACCTGGTCATTGAGACGTTTGAGGACACGGAAGAGTCCGCCATAACGTGGCTGTAGTGTGCCGAGGTTAGTTTCAACGCGGACATAGACATGTGTGGCGCTTTTCATTGCAGCCGATAGGTAAATGCGTCGCTGTGTAGCTTTCGCAGGTGTTGGACGCATGCGATGCATGTGGTCCTTAAATCGCTGGACCAGCTCACTAGATGATGTGACCTCACCAGTCGGTGCAGCAGAATTGCTGCCAACCATGTCACTTGGCAGCGGTAGTGTTGTCCCAAGTTGGAGTTCAGCCGGAGAAGCGCCAAGGTCTTCGCGATATGTTGTCCGATAGCTGTGAAGAATCAACGGCAATGCGGTGGTCCAGTCCTTGGACCGCTTTGCCTGCAACACTGCAACAATAGCCCCCTGGAGTGTGCAGTGGAAGCGCTCTATAATATCATTCGCTTGTGGGTGATAGGCTGTGGTCTTGACATGGTGGGTACCAGGCAACCGGGTTACTTCATTAAATAGCCCGCTTGTGAATTGTGTTCCTCTATCCGTCGTTACTGTGCCGGGTGTACCCCAGCGGCTCACCCATTGAGTAAGAAACTCTGTGGCTACTGCCTCTGCACTGATGGTGCGTAATGGCACAGCTTCCACCCATCGTGAAAAACGGTCAATCATTGTCAAGATATACTTATTTCTTCGCGATTGTGGAAAGGGACCAACAATATCCAAATGGACATACACATTTTGCTGGTCAGGGATGTTGATTGCCCCATGTTGTGGCCAAGTATGGCGAGTCACTTTAGTACGTTGGCAAGCATCACACTCGTTGACCCAATTGTGGACATCTCGTTTCATGGCGCGCCAAAAGTACTTGTCTACAATCAAACGCTGTGTTGCTCGGCGTCATGGACGCGCAAGGCCATGTATCTGTTTGAAACACTTTTGGCGAAATCGTGCGGGAACATATACGCGTTGGGGAGCTAGTGGACAATTCACTCCACGCAAATCCTGTGGTACAGTCTACCTCAATTTGTTCCCACTGAAGATTTGGCTGTTGCCGGAGCTGGAGTAGTTCTTGGTCGTCCTTTTGGGCTTCAATGAGAGCTAGGTCGTCTGGCCGATCCGCGTACAAGACGGCGTTAACTCCATGCACCCATTCCACTTCATCCTTCATTGAGAAGTCTATTTCTGGACTCGTGCTTAGGAAGTCTGCGACAGCATTCCCCCGTACCTTTAATGTAGCACAGGTCGGTAGTGAACTGCGCGATGTAGTCCAGCTGTCGCGGTTGTCGTTCGCCGGGTCGGTCCAGTTTTCCTGTAATGGCTGTGGTCAGTGGTTTATGATCCGTTAGCACATGAAATTCACGGCCAATGAGTTAGTGGTGAAAATGGAGGAGACACCGATAAATTGATAACAGTTCACGGTCAAAGGTAGCATAGCGGGTTTCCGGGGAAGTGAGTGCTTTGCTAAAACATCCCAGAGGACACCAGACATCGCCTTGCATTTGCCCCAGCACGCCACCAATGGCGTAATTGCTGGCAACAGTGGCCAATCGTCAAGGACCATCGCTCATGTATGTGAGGGCCGTGTAGTCCACAATGGATGAACTAGCATTGTGGAAAGCAACCTCGGCTTTGGGAGTCCAAGCAACATGGTGACTGCGGTGCTTGTTTAGCCTATGCAATGGCACAAGCAAGTCAGCCAAACTGGCAATGAAACGCCAATAGTAATTTATCACACCGATAAACCGACGGAGCTGGCCCTGCGCACGTGGGAGCGCCGTGTTGACAATCGCCTGTACCTGGTCAGCCAATGGCATAATGGCACCTGCACCTATTTGATGTCCCAAGAATTTCACCGTAGACTGTCCTAGGACACATTTGTCAGCATTCAGATGCAACCTTTATTCCGTTAGCCGGTTGAACAGGGCTTGCAGGTGTACCTCATGCTCGGCGTCGTCGCGGCAGGCAATTAGTATGTCATCTATAAACCAATAGACACCTTTCAGACCCTTTAGGACCTGGTCCATGTACCGCTGAAACATTTGGGGGGCATTTCTGAAACCAAAAGATATCACTGGGATTTCGAAAAGACCAAATGGCATTGTGACGGCAGTCTTGGGGTTGTCTTCTTTGCGCACTCGTATGTGGTAGAAGCCATGTTGGAAGTCTAGCTTTGAAAACACTGTCATGCCATGCAGGTTTTGCATGAGGTCCACCATGTTGGGCAGTGGGTAGCGGTCTGGCACTGTAACACTGCTGAGTCCACGGTAATCGCCTGTGGGACTCCATGTTTCATCTGGTTTTGGCATGAGGTGCAGTGGGGAAGACCACGAGCTGCGGCTGGGACGAGCAAATCCCTTGCAGCACAGCTGAGCAAAACGTTCCCGTACTTCCGTCTCTCGGTCAGGGGCCAGGCGACAGAAACAGGAGAATATTGGCGCTGCCGCACCAGTATCAATGGCAAACTCGAGTCGCGGGAGCACTTTTGCATCGTTGTATAGTGTTAAAGGCTCAAGGAGTTGTGGATACCGTGCCAGCAAATTTTCAAAGCTACTTGAGGTTTGAACAACGGTTACCGAAAGAGAAGTAGGGCTAGTTTCTATGGAAAACGGCAATGTCTGGTGCGTACTTCTTCTGATATGTCTCTGATTTCGGATATCAACAAGCAGATCCATTCCGTGGAGCAGATCTGCCCCAATAATTGGCGTTTGTATGTCAGCTACCACAAAGGTCCACTCAATTGGTTCTTCTAGACCAATGTCGATCTTTACCTGCCGATGACCATACACAGTAATTGGATCACCGTTGGCTGCGACGAGGCAGACATCTAGAGTGACAGGCACGGGGGTAGGACCTTGGCGTGGCGGAAGTATGCTGAGGTGTGGAGGGAACCACGTTGAAAGCGGTGAGCTGGGTCAACTGGAGAGCGGCGGCCAAGTCAGTGATGGTGTATGTGTTGGCTCTGGTCGTGGCACTCTGCTAGGGTGGGTCATGGGAAGAGCATTTGCCCCAGGCACAAGGCAGGTGACAGCGTGTAGCTTTTTAACCGAATTTGCAGTGGTACCAACAGTGCTCATTTGAGTCGCCATCTTGCAGCCCGCGGCTCATCGAACGGCCACTCTGTCGGCCACGGCTCCTTGCTCGGCCTCGAGTTTGTTGCTCCCGAATGTCTTTCTGCAGGTGGGAAACCTGCTTGCCGATTGTCTTGACCGACTCTCGGAGAGCGGCCAGCTCCGACTGGGGCACAATCACGTTTGCAATAGGCAGAGAAGCGGCACAATTGAGGAGCGCGGCACCAACACTTGCAGGGGTATAAACCTCAACCATAAGGTCAGCTAACACTGCCATCTGGACCAAAGAGTCTTCACCCCGCATCATCAAGGCTGTCTACACTTGAATATGCAAACTGGTCAGAAACTGCTGTTTAATCAGTGTTACACAATCGAAGCTGCAGCCAATGGTGTTGGCCCACAACTTTCGCAGATATTGTGTTGTGGTCGTTGTCACAATAACGTTGAATTTGGTCAACAAAAATCCATTTATTTGAGCTGGTACACTGGTGATCAACAGTATGAGAATCAAACGGTTTAAATGCTGCTGCTCTTCTGGCTTTGACTGCCATTTCTGTTATGTCTCCACTTTTTATTCTTTTTTCATTGCAGCCGATGACTCGTAAGAAAGGTTCGGTATGAGTTGGAGTTCGGTTGCAACCGATGAGTCACAAGGGGCGGTGGGGGTTTTTATCACACACAATGACCCCCAAGGTTCGGTTGGTGTTTTGATTACAGACGATGACTCATGCAGAGAGTGGTTGCAGACACATGAGTCATTAGGCGATGTCTGCTTATAATATTTTAGAAAACATGCACTCGACATTGCACTTATTTACATGGTTACCTCATTGGATAACTGCCTTTTTGGCTATTGTTAACCCTTGTTATTACACTAACATTGTTTAAATAAAAAGACCTGGGTTCAACTTTGGTTACCTTTATTTTTGTGCACCACATTTGGTGAGCTTACCCCTTTTCCAAATTTTAATTTTTCAGTCAGAATTGTTAGGTCATTTATGTCCAGTGGTGCTGAACCCATGGTTAGTGCGAGGATCATTAACCATTGATGTACTTGCGCAGCGGCCAGTATAAGCAAGTGACGCATCAGCGAGCTAGTTTACCCAAATCTGGTATAGGTAACTCTATTGTCCAAGATACAGACAGTGAATCTGATTTTGAATCTGAATTGGACTCTACCCAAATAGTTGCTGTTAGCCCCGAAGCTAGTCCTGAGAAGTCTATACAAATGGTCACTATTGGACTTGAAGTGTGCCCTGGAGTAATAATGGCTGCTATTCCAAAAATTAAGCCACAGAAATTTGCTGGGACGGACTCTTCCTTCAAGACAGAGTCTTAGTTTCGTCTTTTTGAGGTTGCAGTTCGCTCAATTCCCAATGAGGTTGACAAAATTGAACAATTGATAAGTTACTTGCAAGGGGGTGCACTGGAATTTCTTGCATTGGTTGTTTTATCTAAACTACATAATATTACTTATGCTGAGGTTAAACAAAAAATGATCTTTTGCTTTACTATAGATATTGTCTCCTTTGATACAAGCCCAACGGACAAGACACCAGAAAGGTACTTCAATTAAAGGTTATTATGATAACAAACTTGCAATGCTTCAACGTACATCGCTGTCCGAAAAGGAGATGGTCGATTCATTGACTGACGGTCTTTCTATGGACTATAGACATTCATCCATAGTGCTAGGTGTAAGACTCTTGAGTCTAGGATTAAGATAGCATCCAATCTTGAGGCAGACTTTGCTTTTAAGCAAAAGCCATCCCCTCCATTTTCTACTATCAATCCTTCAACACCTTCACAAGTCAGTAATTGTTCCATTCAGCATTGTTCAGGACATAAGGATGCTCTTCCAACTCAGGTTCCCACTAATACTTGCAAGGGTAATGTTGCTGTGAAGCCAAACAATCCATGTAAGTACTCTGCTGCTGCAGGGAAAAAATTATTTCACTGGCACAATGACTGCTGGCGCCGCCAAAAGAAATTTCAAAAAGTGGATAAAAAACAAAGCTACCCAAAATGTGAAGAATTACAGGAAAGTAATACAGTGGTTATGTCCTTCAATAAGAAGGCGTTTGACACTTTTGCTAAAGTCCCTGTTGTCGTGAATAATTTTTGGACAGATGCAATTGTTGACACTGGTGCTAATGTCCATATTGTAAGTGATGATTTTTTTAAGATGGCTAAATTGAAGGCTTTTTATAAATCATCTTCAATCTCAATGGCAGGCGGTCAATGTTCTACATCTTTTGGAATGGTTTATTTCACTCTGACTATCCAAGGAGTTAGTAAGCAGGTAGAAGCCTCAGTATTGAAGAATTTCTCATACTTCATTTTGCTGGGAATTAAAATTGGCAAAATTTTTAAAATGCTGGTCGATCTTGAGCGGCGTACGGTTATTCTTAAAACTTCACCTGCAGTGACAGATTATTCTTTTAGCTCAGCCGATGTAGCCGAGGTTAATTTGCTGACCATGATTGAAGCCGAAGCTAAAGTCAATGGTCTCATCACCCAATATGATGTGTTCCATACTGATAATAGGAATTTAGGCAGTTATGACAAAGAGGTTTCCCGTGTTAACCTTAGGGAGCGTTCAACAATGACGTCATCAAAAAATTGGCTTTGAAAGACCGACCTACCTCCCCTCATCATCATTTGTCATTTTTTGCTTACTCACCTACCTACCTCCCTCATATTTCATCATATATTTTTAAATAAAACTCCAAAGCTAAAATAAAATAATTTGAAAGAAACCAAATGTTCATACCGGTCTTATTTATTAAAAACTACAAAACTTCACAGAAACGAAGATACAATATTGAATTTTAAAAACTCAATTGATTCTATAAACACCAACTGAAAGAGCAATTTAATAAAGCAATCATGAAAATGTATTTTTATCTGCAGGCTAATAAATGATGGACACCGAGAATTTTTCCCTTGTTCTTATTTAAATCCATGTTAAATATTATGACGTCACCTACTGACAAACCACCTACCCACTTCCATCATCTTTTGTCACTGTCAGCTGACCGACCAACCTACCTACTTCGGTGACGTCATCGTTGACCGCTCCCTTAGACATAATCAGCCTATAGCTGTTCGACCTTATCGCCATCCCGTAGAAAAGCGTGCCCAAGTAAATGAAATAATCTCAACTATGCTGCAGCAAGGCATCCTTTGTCCCTCGACTTCACCATATGCTGCACCAGTTACCTCGGTGGGGAAAAAGGATAGGAAGAAAAGATTGGTTGTTGATTTCCGCAAGTTTAAAGATCATACCATCTCAGATCAAGAGCCCAAGCCATTAATAACAGATCTGCTCGATGACACCGTGGCTTCTCGATACTTTTCCAAATTAGATATTGCCCTCTTCTTCCATCATTTTCATGTGCATCATGATGATAGACATAAATTAGCAATTGTCAGTCAGGATGGCCATTTCCAGTATAATAGGGTACCATTTTGTTGTCGTAATGCACCGCTTTTCTGCTAATGACAGATTAGGTTGGTGTTCCAAAATGTCAAGGGTGTTGTCATCTATCAGGATGACTAACTGGTACACACTCCTACTACGGACCAACATGTCCTTTTATTACAGGAGGCTTTTCAGAGGTTAGGTGAAAGTAACTTCTCCCTTAACAGATCAAAGTGCGAATTTATTAAGACAAGCATTGAGTTTTTGAGCTACATGTTAGGAGGTGGAACAATGACTCCTACAGGTGCTAACATTCGAGCCATTTTGGATTACCCAAAGCCTCGTAATGCGAAACAAGTCCAAAGATGGGTAGGATTGATAGGTTGGTTGAGAGGTTTCATTTCTAATTGCTCAGCTATTATCAAACCGATTACACAGTTGCTGAGGAAGGATGTTCCCTTTAGGTGGGAATTAGCCCATGATATTTCCTTTGAGAAGATAGTGTCCATTATTTGCACAAGACCAGTACTTCAGATTTATGATCCAAATATACCTGTTGAACTGCAACCGATGCGTGTGCTCAAAATATTGGTGCAGTTCTGGTGCAAAATAAATTGCCGATGGCATGTTTCGCAGAGTTTGAATTTGACTGATAGCCGGCACACTACAACGGAGTTAGAACTTTTAGCTGTCGTTAGAGCAGTTGAATTCTTTCGTATCTATTTGCTTGGGTCTAAATTTATATTGTGGACTGGTCATTTAGCGTTCAAATGGTTATTTAAATTCCATGAGTCAAAAAGTTGTCTTTTTCGTTGGTCATGAATTTTATCACAATATGAATATGATGTTATTCATCGCCCTGGTTCCCAACTTAGGCACGTAGATGCCTTGTCTTGTTGTTATGACAATGATGTGTCATTGATCTGTTCCTTATTAGATATGCCTGGTGGGATGAGCATTGGGAAAGTTCTGGTTCAATGTCATGACCAATATGGTCATCCAGGATTCAGACAGAAAATAGGTGCAATTCGGAAAGTTACTCGCTGGAAGGGCATGACTGAAGATGCTCGGAGGTACATTAAAACTTGTCACATTTGCCAATTATCTAAATATGCAAATGTTGTCAAGAGTGGTTACCTGCAGCCTATAAAAACTCCAGAATTGCCAATGCAACTTTTTGCAATTGATACCATCGTTTTAGGCAGTGTTGCTGTAGGTACCAGCGCCAAACATATTTTGCTAATGGTGGATCACCATTCCCGTTATATCTGGGCCAAGGCAACAAAATATAATACAGCTCTCGCGGTCATACAGTCCATGATATCCGTCATATCACTGTATGGTGTTCCAAATGTTATCCTAACTGATAACGGATCAAATTATACTAGTACTCAATTTGAGGCTTTTCTTGTGAAGTATGGCATTCGTCAAAAGTACATATCGTCTTACCATCCTCAGGCAAACGGATTGAATGAGCGAGCAAACAGCACTATTGGGCGTTTTTGGCGATTCAGTTTTTGGCTTGCTGACTGAACATTTTCCAGAAAAGGTGTTCGGCGATGGATCTGAGCCTCAGTCAACTGTACAGTTTTGTAGTTCGGCGATTGAACTGACTTGAGACCTACGTCATTTCGACTGACTGGCGCGCTAGTCGAGAATTTGTCGACTAGATTCACAGACAGTCAAGATGGCGGCCACCATAGAATGCTCGGTCCAGTATGAAGGGTCGCAACATGCCATCACAACTGCATGACGAGTAATCCGCCATTATGCAATCCAGCCGTTCTGTGAAGTTTGAGTTCGGCGAACCACCTGACTTGGGTTCCAGTCATTAAAAATTCATGACGCCATGCATCCAGTTCACCCAGATAGACGCACATCTACCGGATGAATCGCCGAAAACGCCCATTATTGCCCGTTTGCGTATATTAATAACTCAAACCATCATCTGAATTGGAGTTCCTTACTCCAAGATGCTGTAAGTCGTTACAATAATACAATGCATTCCACTACTAAGTGCACACCTGTGCTGTTGTTTTTTGGTCAGGATGAATTTGAACAAAATCTTGACATTGAGCTTGTTCGTAAACGAGCTGTTGAGCGATCTGACAACTTCAAGGCAATGAAGAAATCGGTTTATGATCAAAAACATAAGTCAGTCGAGTTTACTCAGAGTTCACTTATTAAATGGCAATGGCCAAGTAACTATCCGGAACGGACTAAACTGTCATTGATTTATGACGGACCATTTGAGATCCTTGAAGTTTTGACAAGTCTCAATTATCGTATTAGGCATTTGGAAAATCAAAAGAGTAGACTTGTCCGTGTTTCCCAGATAGAACCTTATTTTTTTGCGAGAGTAGTTTTTTCAAGGGGGGGGGGAGAGTGTGGTGATTTCGTAATCCCTCACCTTTTACACTCTTTGTCTAACTTGTTCTTCTGTTAATTGGCATGTTGCCAAATATAATTTACTTCCTAGAATTAAACTGCCATTGCGTCTTTCTGAATTGGCAGTAGTCCAACATGTAAATTCGGGTTGGCGACCATTTCCCTGAGTGGTCAATTTTCCTTTAAAGATAGAGGCAACCCTGATCTAGGGGTCAGTTGTTGGTGAGCATACAGACTGACCACATGCTCGACCTCAGGAGTATATGTGGCCTAAATATACTGGAGTTCTTCACATTTCTAATGAATTCTTCTGAACTCCTCTCATCATCATATTTTTGAATTCCTAGCAATACCAGTGAATTCTTTGAGAATTTCTGTGACCAACATATACTTGGAGCGTCATACGCTACCTAGAAGCATCTGGAGAACTTTGGACTCTTCATATTCCTCTGGAACTCTGGCAGTCTACATTTTGGAGTTCCTCGACAATCCATTTGGAGTTCCTGTGAATCCGCATCTCGACTTCTGCATGTGAGTTGGTCGATGCTGCCTACGCTGACCTCAGTTCAGGAGACGCCCGTGATAAATATCCATATACTTATTTACATTGTTACCTTGTTGGATAATTGCCTTTTTGGCTATTGTTAACCCTTGTTATTACACTGACATTGTTTAAATAAAAAGACCTGGGTTCAAGTTCGGTTACCTTTATTTTTGTGCACCACAATATAAACATATGAACGAAATTAGAGAGGGTTGAGCTTGGGCCACCTCTCAGTTTAGGAGACTTGGCATGGAATGACCGACCCTATGTGTCTTACAAGGTGCGTGAATTAAGTAATGAGACTGATAGCATTGTGTTCGATCTTGCAACACTGTGAGCCTCCCCTTTGGAGGGCAGGAAGGCCAACATCTGAAGCATGATTGGTGCAAATTTGAACACCCTAGAGTCATTTGGTGATCCATAGGAATTCTTTACGAAAATCGGATTTTTCTAGAGCGTTTCGAAAGTGAGTGACATTAATTTTGAGCAACGGTGCCCTATCAGGTTTTGCTTCAGACTTGGACACAATGCAACTGAATTTTGCAAAACTGCAGCAGGCCTACGGAGACAGTGCTTTGTCAAGGGCCCAGCTTAATTTTTGGGAAACTTTTTGTGCAATGAGCAGTTCAATCCGTTTCCTCTATTCTTGTTGTAGTTGATGGCCAATTTTGGTGAAATAAAAGGATGGCAATTTGAAAAATTAACAACCGTAGATGCAGTGCAACAATTAATTGTTAACAAATGAACAACTGCAATATTATTTAAGTTTATGCCTAATAGGTAGACAATCTGGGGTTTCGCCATTCAAACAACACCCTGTTTAGATAAAAAAAAACCGTGCCTTACCAGAAGTTGCAAGAGTTTCATAATAGGTCGCGACCTTTTAAAATCCGACTCCATATTCTCAAAGTCTACAAACTACAACCATTTTCTTTAATAATAATAAACAACCTGAATATAAATAAATTATAAACCCATGTTATGTTTCTCATCGTTTCAAGTAAATATCGTTATATTTACAAAAAATCAGTTATTGGTATCAATCCCCCCCCCCTTCTCTTGCTGGAAGTTAGGAACAGAACATCCTGGAATCAGAAGAGCATGGGATGCACGCCACATCTGATGAAAAGTCTTCCAATCCTCTGGCAAACACTCGAATCAGTTGGCAGTGGATCCTGAAAAATACAGTAATTAGATATGAAGCTTGATTTGAATGCAAAATGCGATACAACTTCTCATGAATCGTCGCATCAAAGAATGTTCAGAGTATTCAAAACAAATGAAATGCATAAATTGCACTCTCCATTCTCCAATGAGTTCAAGAGGAGAAATTAACACTAATAAGGGATTACAGGGGAGGAAATCAATTACAATGGAATTGGGGTGCGGACCAATCAGTGGCTTATTCCTAAAAAAAATCCCCTCCAATGACTAAAGTTTGTTCATTTTGTTTACGAATTAGCCTTTGCAAATAGCACAGAACATGCATGAAAGTTTGTAACAGCCCGGTTAACGAACCGGCCTTACAAACGCCAAGGCACGGTTCTCTAGCAGCCTGGGAAACGTTCACATACCACGTGGTCAATATTTTGACCTTTTTTGACTCCACCCTTCTCCTTGTGGCCCGGTGTGGTCAATTCTCATACCCCCTTAAAACCACGTGGTCATCTTGCTAACCCCCCCCCCC
>WWPM01002721.1:0-31651 GCA_023279145.1 Glomeris maerens | reverse complement strand
ATGAAACAGGACTGGGAGACAAATTTCAGATTACAAACGATACTGAAGGAGGAGGAATAATTACACTGAAAGGCGCTTTAGACTACGAACAGCTAGTGCAAGATGAAATATGTGATAACATCAAGTGCGAGTTCAATATAAATGTGCTGGCAACAGATGGCGGACTACCACAAAACACAGCTACAACAGTTGTAACCATCACAGTACAGGATGAAAATGATGTACCACCCAAGTTCGAGCAGGATACATACACGGGCGATGTTTCTGAGAATGCTATAGAAGGCATAAAATTATTGCAATTACTTAATAAATGCGTATCCAAGTTTAAGCCTTGATTTTCCCCTGACAGGAGACTTCGTTGCACAAGTCCTGGCAATAGATGCAGATGGAACAGCTAATTCCCAGATTGTGACCTATCGCATAGACAGTGGAGGGGATCAACAGTTCAGAGTAGATCCATTCACCGGGGAACTAACTGTTTCCCCAGGCGCCTACCTGGACATAGACATTGCCAGAGAATACAACATCGTTGTTTCTGCTAACGATGGCATTACTTTTGACACGTGCACTGTAACAGTAACTGTCACCGATGTTAACAACAAAGCACCAGTATTCACTGACCGAGAGCCAACTGCAAATGCAAGTTCCTTATTTTCTAAGAGGTGTTACGGACTAACCGTATATTTCATGTAATACATGATTGCGTAGTGCGTGGAAGGATCCCAAGCCGTGCTCATAACACTAGTAGCTTCCGATTTGGACGAAGATGAAAAACTAGAGTACGGTATTAACTTTGTGGAAAGTGAAGCCAGAGAACCAAGTGGACAAACTGTAGACCCTGCAGTGGCAAAACTTGACACCCTCTTTTCTATTGATAAAATCAGCGGTGCAGTTAGCGCTACAGACCAAGTTGATCGTGAGATAATGAAGTACGTAACCCTGGTCATCACAGTCACAGATGTAAATGCATTGGAGGGCACTAACCAAATTGACACTGGTACAGTATACAACTTCAACATTGAACTATTTTTTTTATATGGAAATGGTAACTGTGTTGCGTTCCCCTACTCAGTTGATCTGGAGATCACAGTTTTGGATATTAACGACAACCCTCCTGAATTTACTTCGGATGAATATTCCGCTCAAGTAAAGGAGAACAGCAATAAAGATACGGTGATTAACGTGGACATTGTGGCAACTGATGTAGACGAAGACAATTTAGTCATCTATAGTCTGGACAGTAACCACGAAGACAACAGCTACTTCAACATACCCGATAACAAAATCGGTCTGTCTCTTGCAAAGCAACTGTTGGTTGCCAAAATATTCTAAATGAAATACTTAAATCTTCAAACAGGTAAACTGCTTGTCTATAGAGAGGACATAGACTTTGAAACAATGAGTGAATTAACAGCAGTGGTCATCGCTTCGAATCCAGACTCGGAGCAAGCAAATTCTGTAAATGTCAAAATTACAGTCATAGACGAAAATGACAACGCTCCGCAATTCACTGGAACACTTCCCTACAAATTCAACGTAAGTACAGTTAAAAATCCAGCAATCAGGTTTCCGTAATCCGATTCCGGTTGAAACAATTTCAGATTGCTGAGAATGACGAAGGAGCAACATTTCAAGTCACAGCATCGGATGTGGATTCCCCAGATGATCAAGATGATCTCTGCTATCAAATTGAAACTGCAAATTCGCCGGATACCTTCGGCATTGAACGTGAAACGGTAAGGAGTTTTCCAACAAGGCACTTTGCGGCCTTATCACTATCTAATTACAGCTAATTTTTTCCAGGGCATGATTGTCGTTTTAAATGCAGCCAATCTAGACTATGAAAATCAAGATGACCTAGGCTATGACCTCATCGTCCGAGTTTTTGACAGTTGCAACGTAGCGGGTGTCCGACAAAGTGCAACATCTACAGTATGTCAATTAAACGAAAATCCATTTTCTCTGCCTTATAATAATCTGAAAATTAAAAAATTCCCTATTTGCTTTTTCCTTTCAATTCAGGTTACAGTGACATTGATAGATGTCAATGACAATTCACCTGCCATTGATGAACAAATAGAACCCGAGGAAGTTTCAGAGACTAAAAGTATTGGTGATATCGTGTATAGTGTAGTTGCCACAGACAAAGATGAAGATGGGCAACAGAAGCTTTCGTATATCATGGCATGGATTTCTGACGATGGTGAAAATAACGGCAATGGCAAGTATAAATATTAAATAACTACATGTATGCATGCTTACAACATTCTCATGAAACGCAATTATGCTTTACTGAATCATTTCACAACCAATTCACATGACAAATGTTGAGATTTTTCCAATTTCTCAATCGTCAGCTGAAATGTATATACCTAAAGTAAGAAACCAATGAATACTGTCCTATTACAACATTGTGCGTTTGTACTACCTTTCCAGAGTACTTCGCGATAGACGTGAACACAGGAGAGATTAAAGTCACAGCCAGTCTACTGGACAAAATCCAATTATTTAATTTCACTGTTACTGTAACTGATATTCCTGAAATCGATGGGCAGCCAAGATCTAGCGACATTGTTGTTGTATTGCGCATAAAAGATGAGAACACAAACATACCAATCATTAATTCTCCTGATCCCAGTATTACCATTGCACTAAATGAGGCAAGTTGCATTCAATCTAAAATCAATGACATCTCATCAAAATTGCAACCAATTTACTTGTTTTGTACACTGTTCATAGACTCAATTACCAGGATTTGTTGTTTTTGATGTCGATGCAACCGATGCTGATGCAGATCCTGAAAACAGCAGGATAACCTACGAATTTGGAGACAGCACAGATCCTAATAGCGACCCCGAAAACATCAAGAACACGTTTCAAATTGACCCTGACAGTGGAGTAGTTAGTTTAGTCTCATATGTGGATAGAGAAAACATAACAACATATTTCGTAAGTTGAAGAATACAGTTCATATTCAAACTACTTCCACTTTTAGTTTGGGCAAAAATAAACTGCAGACAAAACAATTTCCTTGCACGCATGTCAAAATAAATATAGGTATTATTAAAAAAAAAACTGTTAATAAAAAATAACGAACTTTGTAAATATTAATTTTATAAAAGTGACATTGAAATCAAAAAATCATGTCATTTACTGATCAAATATAATATAAATACTTTGGTCATTGTTGGCCACCTATAAACATTTGCACTCACACACTAAAAAACGTTGCATTTCCAGCTAAACGTTGTTGCAAAAGATCATGGAAGAAATCCGCAGCTATCTAGCAGTGCGACATTCACGATCCTCGTTATAAATGCAGATGATGCAGAGCCAGTCTTTGTCACCACAGACTACCCAGTAATCCGACCTTCTTTATTCTTTTACGCAATCATAGTGCTCATTAACATGGTAACTCACAATTTGCTCGTATATCTAGCTTGTTACATTCTTGGAGAACACAACATCTCAACAGTATGCATTGGATCCAGCATTAGATCCTGATGAAGGAACTGGTTTGCCTCCTCGTCCAATCTACTACTACCTTGTGTGGCCTGAAAGTACGTATCTAGGGTACCACTTCTAGCTATTCAATCACTTCTAACGTCTTCCAATTGCATAGCATTCAATTTGTGCGAAAAACTTTTCATACAGACTATACAGTAGGCCTACATAGAGCTTCCCGATTAACTTTTTCCCCAGAAGAGTTGCGATATTAAGGAATTGATATGACACTGAAGTATCAAGATTTACAAAGAAAAGTGAATAAAGCAAATAAAAATAACAAACTCAACAGAAACAAACGATTGGGTGGGTCGAATCCAAATTCCAATAACATCAAATTTGCAGCCCTGGGAAAATCATGTCGCCACAGTGTAGAAATCCTACAAGTGGGGATGTTCAGCATGGATCTAGTATGGAAATGACAGCTCATTTGTGCCACCATATCTAATTTGCAAATGCTTTTCTAATAGGTGTCACCGACTATTTAGTTCTGGATGAGAACAACGTGTTATCCCCATTGGACGCGACTTCCTTGGATCATGAGCTTTTGCCACCTACTTACAACTCTACTCTAGACTACATGATGGTGTGCATCCAGGCGACAAATAATGAGTTACCCATTGCACCATCTGATGATATTGTGTGTGATGATGACCGGAATACGAACACTTCCTTCCTCCAAGTGCATGTGAGAATCCGAGACATAAACGACAATCCTCCTAACTTTTTATACCCAGCGTACCACGGAGGTATCAGCACTGACCAAGACTACGATTCCACAATCATACTTCGTACTAGTGTAAGTAGTCATAAGGTTATCATTAGATTTGCTGCCATATCAAAAATTGTGTATGAAATTTTCGAAAATTCATACATTATCAAGTCGAAAGAGCATAAAGAATGAAGAACTACACTGTGTCCCAAAAAAAGGTCACATTTTTATCTGTCAATAACTTTGCGAAAACTTTACTGAAATTCACCAAATTTGGCAACAATATACCTGAATATATTTGACATCTTAGTACAAAATTTGATCTGAATCGATCAATAAACATTTATGTTTTCTACCATTACGTAAGTATATGAATTGCAACAAATTATCCAGAGGTTAAAATAAAATGTGTCAATAATATTCTACAAACATCACTTTCAAGACAAATGCTTGCTTGATTCACGAACCATAATCAAAACCCAAAGAATTCATGCTGTTGTAAACAATAAATTCACAAAGGCATTATTCATTTATGTATATAGGCAACTGACGTGGACGAAGTAGATGTAAATAAGCTGACGTACTCCATCCCAACTGTCACACTCCTTGCTGGCCACGAGAACATGGAAAATGTGCCACTCACAATTTTCGAAATATCACCAACTGATGGCACCGTCACAGTAAGCTACAACTTTGAAAACTCAATGACAGGCGTCTTTCAGTTAGATTTGCTAGTTGTGGATTCTGATGGAAAGCACAATGGAAAATCCATAGGCCAGGTAAATTATGTTCAATGCTATACAGTACATATGAATAAAAATAAACACTTTTCGGTTTGATTCTTCAGATTAGTGTGGCAAGACCTGACCAACGTCTCATTTTCTTACTCCTAATCACATATGACGAATTTATTCTCTTGGAACAGGTGTTCACTCAGTACGTATAATATGTGTTTGTACTAATAATATATATGTGGAAATCTAACATCAATTCATTGTTCAGCGCATTTTAGTTAGTTCCATTTTTATGCTCCATTTCCAGTTTAATTTTGGGAACCCTGTATATAAATTAACACGTAACGTTTTAATAAAGAGCGACTGCTTTCAGCTCAACAATTTTAATTTAAAACCATGATAGTAGTCTCAGTTAATACTCATTGGTTCGATTGGTTAATTGCTCGATACATCGAAATATTACAGGAGTATAGTTATAATGATTATTATTTATCCTGCGTATTTTTTTTGCAACCATTGTAATTTATTTTACTTTCCCCCCAAAAATGACAGAAATCTTACTGCAATTTTGTCAACCCAGGCTAGTGTTGACCGTGAGACAAAACATGAAGGTGGTACAGGAGAAACATCAGAAGCGTAAGTCAAATTATTTCTAATGATTGTTATATCTTTTGTGATCCGAATTCATGAGTTTTCATACAAATTTCTAACGCAGTATCGATGTATACGTGCACTTCACTGATCTTGTCACCAATGAAGTCTTGAGTGCAGATGAAGCCATTCGGTAAAATCTCTTTTCATAATTTCAGTTACCTTACATATGCCTACTTAGTACTTTCCCAAAACTTGCAATTTGTATTAATACACATTTCAGATTGGTTGACGAGAACTTAAAAGTAATTATGGAAACATTTAGCAGTGACCCCTTTAACTTGTGGAGTATAACAGTGAGTAATAATTAAGATGGTGTTGTATGTATGTTTGTGGAAAAAGTGTTTCAATAATTTGATGTTATATTACAGCGTGCTGTACCATTGCCAGATGACAACAAAGTGGACAACTTATACACAATTATACTTATAGTGGTCTGCGTTGTGCTTGCAGTAGCACTTATCATTTCCATTGGAACATACATTATCCGAGTAACCAGGTAATTTTCTTACCTCGTTCATAAAAAGCAAAAACGAAATTAAATTGCCAATTTGGGGCAAACAAACATATTCAAAAATAAAAATAGTATGTATGTCACAAATATAACTTCTGTTTCTGTAATAAACAAAATTTGAACATATGTCACTAATATTTAAGAAACAACTATAGATTTATAAAATGTCAAAACTACACCTGACAACTAATAACTTAATAATAAAAAAATAAAAATATCGTTTCTTTCTGAATTCTAGTTTGAGGAGAAAGCTAAAGGCAGCAGAAAATGATGCATTTGGTAAGAAAAATTTCAAAATACTATTTTGTTAGTACATAATCTTATCTTGAACGGTTTCATTATTGCGCAACGAGCACAAATCGCTATTACGCAATAACCAACATATTTTTACACCAGCATTCTTTCATACTCTCTCACATAATGCAACTACTTACAATCTATCCAAATCCACCAAATTATTAGCAATATACGTACAATCAAGTACCACCAATAAATTACGAATTTTTAACTTAATTCACAGGTTCCAAGAATTCAAACTTGAATGGACCCATGCCGGTTCCAGGAAGCAACGCTCTTGAAGGGTAAGAAATATATAGTAATGAATTGTTGTCCCTACCTTTCTTCAACGGTAATTGTGGTCCAACTGAAGAACATAGATGTGGCTGGTTTCGTTGAAACAGTCATTGCAATGAATGGATGGCGAAAATCCGTACATATGCGTCGCAAAAACTCTTCCTCCTTTGTTCGTTGTTCCCAACGGTCGTTCCATGCGTTGCGCGGACACTATTTGAATGTAATGGAGTGTTGCCAATGTTTGCAGGAAATTCCCTCACTGTATACCAACGACCCGTTTTGAAAAGTAGTACTCTTGGTAGTACTAATTTCAAAATAGACGTTATAATGTAATAATCACACTAATATTTATAGAACCAATCCTCTGTGGGCGAAAGACGAGGAGAACCGGAAAAGTATCAGTCTTTATCAATACGAGCAGAGGTAAGAAGTCTGCGATGCCGTGCAACTTTGTTGCGTGCGAAAGGATTGCGTGCAATACTTGTGACGTCACTAACCGGTTTTGCAATGATGATACTCGCAATATTGCGCGTCGGTAGCTGCACGCAATAAAGTGCCACGCATTACAAGTTTTCAAATGTAACATTTAAGTTTTCATTTGCAGCATTGCCGACGACACAAGCAGTGTCAATAGTCTGCAGGATATTGGCAGGGAGGAAGACTTTCAAGGTGGTCAAAACAACCCCACATTTTCGGACAAATTAACACAATTGTTCGAACAGAATAATGATGACAATGAACATGAACATGAACACGATGACTACTCAGCTAAAATTTCTATACCTGATGAAAATAGTTTTGATTCTGAAGATTCACCACATATCTCGCCAACTATACCTACAACCGAATTGTAAATGCAAAGCTTGCATACCAATTGATGGAGATTATGTGTGTTGGTTGTAAATTAATAGAATATTTATGAATTAATAGATTTCGCTGTGTACTATGCGTGTTGGTTGTAAATGTATAGAATATTCATGAATTAATAAACTTCGCTGTGTACATGTCATTGAGTTACACTAACGTGACCAGATTTTCTGTAATGAGCATGAACGAAGTTGGTCTACACACTGGGGAACATCGATATATGACGTCAAATGTAACCTTGATGACCGCTTTCAAGGCCATTCTAAAACTGATTTTGTTAGTTTTTCTGATAGAGGTACAGATTCAATTTAGGAAATGTTGCCAACCATATTCTGAGCATTTTGACAAAAACAGATTTTGAAATCGGTTAGCAAACAGCAGATATGGCCGTGTTGATTTGGGTGCTGCCCCTTAACTTATTTCCTGCATTACCAGCCTCTCAAAGCAAATGCATGGTGAAACGGTTGTCATGCAGGGAATATTTAAAGGGGCAGCATCAAAAATAACCTGACTATATCTGCAGTGTTTGTTGGCCTATTTCAACTCTTTTTTCATGAAAATTTTCAGAATATGGTTGGCAACATTTCCTAAATTGAAAATATGCCTTTATCGGCAAAGCTAGCAAAGGTAGTTTTCAAATGACCTTGAAGGCAGGCCTAAACTCTCCGTCAGCACGTTCTGTTTTTAATGCTCTTTCCAACGGTGTATCTCAGGATGAGCAGACTTTTACCAGTGTTGCTCTAGACCCCTCACAAAATGTTATGGACCACCCTGTAATTCTTTGCATATATATCATGCATCAAAATATGAATAGATTTGAATTTATTCATGGCATTTAAAAGTTGCCTTCACAGCATGACTTTGAGACGTACTCAAAGACGAATTTATCAGTCTAATCATTTCCCTTGCTTTGAATTCACCATTTCCCTCAGATTATCTTCACTATCCTTTAAATTTCTCTCCAAGTAGGTCTTATTAGCCTGTTAAAGAATAATAATAAAATGCATATGAATACATGATTGCTGCTTGTTGAAGAGTAATTAAACCAATTTAACCTCCAATGATTTTATCTTGTCATCTGCTAGATGTATTTTCTTGTCTAAATTTGACCTCACGTCAGCAATTTCAGTAAGTAAAAACCTGCATTATTCAATTCCGGTTTATAAATCCATTTCAAATATGAAATGCATATAGTTCAAGTTTTTCTCACATTCTTCCTACTCCTTCATATGTAGGTGTCCCAGCAGGCAATGTAGAAATTTCCTGATCTGTTAGTTTTGAATGTTGGATAACCCTACGAAGGCCATCAATCTGTATATCTGCAATCTGCAGTTTCTTACTGGTTTCTAACATTTTGAACTGAAGCTCTTGAAATGCCTGTCAAATTTCAGAGGCCCAAAATTGCAGCATACATTTTGCCACTCAAATTGATTCACTTATAATCACAACTTCAAACCCTTTTCAACTCCATGTCAACTGGTACTGTTGAAGTCATCTTTTCTAGTTCCTTCGTTATTCTTTATAATTTTTCAAGTACTATATGCTCCAGTTCTGTTAGCATGCAGCAGACATTCAGATTTCTCCGGTTGCTTGACGGAAGTGATTATACCGGTACTGAGGATCGGTATGTGCCTGCATCGGTGCATCCCAAGACTTTAAGCAGGAGCGCCGCTTATTTCCCTTTTCACTGTGCACCGTTTCTGGGTGAATTGCAATTCGGATTGTTTTTTGAGCTATCAAAGTCCAACTAGTTGGTCATCAAAATGACTATGTATCGTTATTTTTGAAGGGGACAAGTGAGATTAGTCACTACTGAACCAGTTGGTGACGATCCAATCGGATTCAATGAAGATGGACAAAGCAACTTTAAATATATCAGTAGATGCTGATTTTGATGTTGAATTTTACGCTCAATCAACTGAATGTATTCAGGTTTTACATTCTCATATCTATATTGTCTTATAAAATTGCTGTCATTCTATAAATAAGTTTATTGCTATATGTACATTTAATATTCAAAAATGACGTTTAACTGAATATGAATAATGCGTAGGCGTTTTGAAACAAAAGTTTCAATGTTTTTTTGGATATTATAATTATGTATTACACATTTGCCTATATAGTGTTCCTTGTGGAAGTTTCGCAGAGTGAAACAAAATAAAACTGTGAGCATTGTAACAAATAGCACGTACTCCACTATTCTACAATTTCGATCTGACGATGGTCAAACAGAAAGAGAAATCTGTAGGTAAATAATATACATCAATAAACCATGTGTAAAATACCTAAAAAAATAAATTCAGGTTTTAAGACCCTGACGCTATTGGTCATATCTTTCTTAATGTAATTGACAGGATGACTTATCACTTTAAAGAACATGGCCAGTACTTGATGAACATAACTGGCATTGACCATGAGCACGCAACTTGTCACATGTCAACTATTCAGGAACCAGTGAATAGTGAACTTTGTATGGACATCATGCAATATAATTCCTAGAAATGACAACATTGTCTAATGTTCTTGTTGTGCTATATTTTTTTGGAAGCCATACTATGGGCTTTCATGTTCTTCGTGGGAATAACTACATTGTGGTTGGCCGTCAAAAAGATCTGGAGGTTGTCAGTTTATTTCAAAATACCGCTTAAAATATCTCTAACCAAAGCTGGTGATAATAAGACAAAAATGTGCCGTGAAAATTAGTATGGGAAATAAAAATGCACTATTTCCAGATGGAGGTTTCAATCTGAAGCCGAAGATGAAAGACTCGTAATTGCAGTAGGTATATTATTAACTTCTGCACACATTATTTGAAATATTTGGAAATCTTGTCAACTTTTGTATTTGCGGCACAAAAAGGATCTTGGTTCACCGCAAGATGCACTTGGTTCTTTGGAGCTTAGACGACAAGTGCCAATTGGCCCCACAAACTTAAGAAACCGTCTGTTGTCATTAGATACATTCCGAGGGTAACTGAAAATTACTCTCACTCTAAGTTTAACTTCATTCATATGCTGTCTGCCTTTGTTTTCACAAATGCAGTATCTGCATAGTTGTGATGATTTTTGTGAATTACGGCGGCGGTGGATTCTATTTTTTCAAACACTCTGTATGGAACGGCCTTACTGTAGCAGATTTAGTATTTCCTTGGTAATATTTTTAGAAAATTGTGCACTTATAAGTAATACACCTTAACTGATAAAATAATGTAATTTTCGGAATTTAGGTTTCTATGGATAATGGGAGCTTCAATGGCTTTCAGTATCCGTTCGCATTTACGTCGCTCCACAAGAAAGATCCTGATTTTTTGGAAAATCTTCAAAAGAGCGGCAATTATGTTCACTTTGGGCATTCTTGTAAATCAACTGGGCTGCAGTTAGTTGCATTATTCTTATTTCAGGAAAACCATGGCTTACGTAACTTACTATTAATGCTACATCTCAACATAAATATGGCTTTATCACAGAACCAACACTTGATATGCTCAGGATACCAGGGGTTCTTCAGAGATTTAGCATAAGTTATCTTTTTGTTGCAACACTTCATTTAATTTTCGAGAAACCAACAAACAGCTATCAGGTCTGTGCATTTGATATTGGTCAGATAAAAATATAAAGAACATAACATTTTTGTTCTTACTTTGCCTGAAGACTTCAGGATGGAAATTGTTCAGTGACATCTTGCCGTTCTGGCCCGAGTGGATTGCGGCAATTGCCGCTGTTGTTATGCACACTGTGATAACATTTTTGCTTCAAGTTCCTGACTGTGACAGGTGTGTTGATGGCCGTGCCCCTGAAATATTATTAGTATTATTTGATTTGCAATATTAGAAATGTGGGCATTTTACCAGAGGTTACCTTGGTCCTGGCGGACTGCACTTGAATGGAGAATTTACAAACTGCACTGGAGGTGCAGCAGGTTATATCGACCGCCTGGTATTTGGAGTTAATCACATTCATCAGAAACCAACTTGCAAGGTTTATTAATAATTCTCTATTTGTTCCCAATAATAGTATATTTACTATGTGAAAAAAGTAGGCACAATGACTTCATAATATTTTGAACAATATCCTGATTTTTATTAATTTTATACATGGTTGTGTATAAAGTTAAAAAAATGCAATTAACCTGTCTGTTTTTACAAAATCTAATCAATATTTATGAACATCACCGGTAATTTTGTGGTAAATGCACTTTCAGGATATTTACGACACAAACCTTCCTCATGACCCTGAGGGAATCCTAGGAAACTTGACTACAATATTTATTGTCTTCCTTGGACTTCAGGTTATGTACAAATTGAAAATGATTACATTGTATAGCTCACACAATTCGTTTGAACTTCAGGCTGGAAAGATTATTGTTTATCATAAGCGACATCAAGCACGGATCATACGGTGGATAATATGGGGAACTTTCCTTGTATGCATTAATTACAAACGAATTGCAATATACAGTTAACTGAAAGTGTTTACCAGCTATTTTAATTGGCAGGGAATTATTGGGACAGTTTTGTGCTTGGCAAGCAAGAATGATGGCTGGATTCCTGTGAATAAGAATCTCTGGTAAACCTGAATTCTTACGTACATGGGTCACAATTATTAATGAAAATGTTTATATCACTGCATACTTAATAATTCCAGGTCTGTGTCTTATGTTCTGGTAACTTCATCAATGGCGTACTTCTTATTAAGCATATGCTACGCAATCCAAGATATTAAAAAATGGTGGGATGGAACTCCATTTTTCTACGCAGGTACGTACATCAAAGATGATTCTCTTTTAGTTTTTCAATTTTGAAAATAGATGTGCATAGTGAATTGCGAGTTATAGGTTATCATTTTCTTTGTTCAGGTATGAACTCGATTGCATTGTACGTTGGACATGAGGTTACCAACAGAATGTTTCCGTTCTTTTGGGGCAAACCTGCGCAACACACGGAAATGCTTTACATGAATTTGTGGGGCACTTCGCTTTGGGTATTATTATCAATTTGGATGTATAAAAGCAACTTCTTTATAGCTTTGTGATCCGAGTGTCATTCTATACACGAGTCGCTTATTTTACTGAATATATAAAATGTATTTGAGGCAATAAACATACTGATTCATAAGAGGTCCTGAATCCGGACGTTCCTTCTCACTGCATTACTGAAACCTTCTTTGAAGTGGTACCATATGTTACCTTTGCTGGAACAATTTTCTAGAAAATGAAAAGAATCTCTCTTATTTTCATTTTATATAAAACTGTAAGAGATGACAAAATAACCATCAATAAACTTTCTCAATTCATTTTCCCAGAAAAAGGGAAAACACATGATTCAACAATATATGAGATAAGGAGTCTTCATTTACTGATTGGCATCTCATAGCTCCATACTTACAAGTTAAAAATATTATAATTTAAGCTGTAGTTTTACGATTTTATTTAGAGTGACACAATTAATGAGGGTACATATTATATACCTTTCGGCACTGTTACTTCTGTGGCTAATTTTTGTATCGGCCTCCCAAAAAAATCCACATTCTGGAAATAAATCGAAATGAAATTAAAATACTACTTAAACATATTTAAAAATACTTTTTTACTTTGTGGACGATAGATGCTGGCTTCTTTTCGACTGGAACCAATTTCACATCTCCATCTTGCAACTTGGCTTTAGTTTCGCTTGTCCGCATTGAAATATTCTCTAAGGAATTCATTGATTTCTCTCCTCTTCTTAACCTTTCTAACTCTACCTATTGTAAATTTCCATATTGTTGTTGTCATTAATGATCATTAATTCCTAATGGCAACAATGTTGTTCCCAATACGTACTTCTCTTGAAACAAGCTGTCTCGCTGCATACGTTAACTGTTTGGTTGTGTCTAGCTCACTGAACTGTGAAACTAGATGGAATTTTCTGCAAAAGCAAATTTTTTAAAGAACGAATTTACTTTAATAATTTAATACCATTCTAATTAACTATGTTACACGTACGGCTCTAACACATATTGGCACGTTCCATCCAAAGCCAGTTCCTGTCGATATGTTACGTTGTACGCAATCATTATGTCAACTAAATGTTCCAGTTCCTCCTTTTCCCGCACGGTATACAACTGCGTATTCACCTAGGTAATGTAATAAATCACAAGTAATTGCGACACTTGATGTAATTTGCGTAAACCATTTTAAAAGAATATTAGCTTACAGGGCGAAGAGATGGCTGTAAAATGCTAATCAAAAGGGGCAAAATATCCAGAATTAAGGCTTGCGATAATGCAAATGCGCGTGTATTCGGAGTCATTTCATTTTTCATTGTTGCGATGAGATTTTGTGATGTTGCCAATTTCGTCATCATCTAAAAAATATTTTCAAAGCAATGTGAAACTTAAATTGAGAATTTCAAAAATAACTAATAACTATCGCAATAAAAAGCTAATCCATAAAACTCACTTCGTATTCAGCAGTTGGATATGCAATCTTGTTGTAGTTATGAGACGCAAACAACATGTGAAATTTTATGGGGCAGTACGGTAGATAAGTCATCAACAAGTATGACTGATTGTGCTGAATTTCTTGATTGATCGCATCATGAAATATTAGCCATTCGGCACTATCAGCTACCTAACATAATTAAAAACAATTAAAATCGTGCTGAACCATTTCCAGTTAAATTTACAAACACTAACGTGGTTCAGCTGAAGATTCTTCGTCTTCATCTGCAAATAATTCTCAAAAATCCCATTCACAATTTTGTCGTAATCTCCAAAGCTTTGTACAGTGTTCAAAATTCTGTTGAATCTAAAATTAATTCCCAAGTTAGATGAAAATTCTCGAAGTTAACACCATTACATTCAATAGCTATATGCATATGTATACCTTTCCGATGATTCTGAAAATTTATTCACAGTATTTGTCCTGCCATACAACAAACAATAACATCAGCTTACAAATTGCTTTATTTCATTAACCAACAGAAAAGGTTATTTCAAATACTATACACTTACTTCAGACTGCTATTAATCTGAAAAATTTCTTGCCATACAAAAAATAAACTCCTCTGAACATCCTTTTGTCCAATACACAAGTTCTGTATATCGGACACTTTCAGCACTTTCCCTTTGTTATAAAGAAACTACAAACACTATGTATTAAACATGTGTTTAAAAACCGCATTGCACTACATGTTAAATTTACCTGCAGCGTTGAAAGACATGACCTAATATCATTGTTTGCTTTCTCGCAAAGAACTAGAAGACTTGATATGTCCGCAGCGAGTCTTTCGTGACTTGAAATTTCAAGAAGCCGCGAAGCCAAACGGGTTGCGAGAGTTGGGGGGAAGTTTAAGATTAAAGCAACTTGTCGCAGAGGCCTCAGCGCTGGTACGTACCTAGAAATTCTAAGTTACATTTAAATGCACTATATGCGAGCAGATAATACCCTCAAAATGAATCTTACTGATCATTGCAAATGCAAATTACAGGCCGATGCAGCAGTTTCTTCTTGCCGCCTTTCTTTCGGGTATTACTGCCATCGCTAATCATACTCATTAAAACATTGATGGCAGTCTAATTACAATTACCGGGACATTATTAGCAACCATAAACTCGGGTAAAAATTTGCCAGGTTAATTGTAAACATACCGCGGGTGCTCCATCTATTTCATCGATAATTAGACAGTTAGGCCGCGGTGTTGCCCCTAATACAGCACGCATTTGTGTCGCAGCTTCAATTTGCGTTCGAAACGCCTCTGGACTCCTGTCATCACTGCAAAAACAATCTATGTTATTTTAAAAGTGTATATTTAAAGTATTAACAGCATTAAGTTAATGCACCTTGCATTCATTTCAACGGCATTGTATCCAGCATGTCGTGCAATGATATGAGCCAAAGTAGTCTTTCCTAAGCCGGGTGGACCGCAAAGAAGTGAAACTTTCTGTTTCGGGCAACTTTGAGCATCCAATTCCTGATTTGAAAATAAATGTATTTAATCTCAGAATTTAAATTGCATTTCTAAAATACCATAATTCTATTTTTTGAGCAAATACTAGCCTCGTTGACTTGTGAAAACCTATTGCCATTAAAATGTTTATGGTAATGTTGCTTCCCCTTCGGTTGTTCAACCTTACTTCGCACTTTAACATCTTGGCCAAACACAACTTTGTCCCATAACTTCAGCCACCGCAGCAACACTCTATTAGTTCCCTTTTACGGAAATACAGCAAAAGTTGTATATTTCTAACATCAAAATTTGCAATTGTAAGCACATTTTTACTTACATCATCACTCAGTAAATCTAAATATGTGTGTGGCTTGAACTTTTCGGTCCATAACAATGCTTTTGCCACATCGTTGGTCGCGCAAAGAACTGTGGCTTTCTTATCAACCGTTTTACTCTGACTGCGTTCTCTCTGTTGCATTAAGAAGTACATTAATCAGAATACAGCTTAATGTTATGATGATAGGAACATTTGTCACTTGCAATTTGCTCCGCTTGAATCCGCAAGTCTTCGATCGGCACTGATAACAGCTGTAACTTCTTGGAGCTGCAAATATCCTATTTAAAAAGAAATTTGCAATTAGTTGCTATGCATAATAATCGTTCCCAAAGTAATTAAATACTGTAAAACCTGTCGGACAATTTTTCTAGTGAGTACATGCTAAAACTATATAACTCACTTTGCCATTAAAATCACTTCGTAGCTTGGAGTAGAGTTTATAACCTTCAGTTGTCTGTATGGAAATGCAATTTCCTTGTGGACTCCTCATAAAAATTCTATTTATTGACAATTGGTTATTGAAGGAATCCTTCTCAATATAATCATCCAAGGACAGCAGATCATCATCCATTCGCATACGTTTGCTAAGTCCCTGCAATGGGTCTGTAATATTTCATTAAAAAATAGATGTGAAGAATGAAGATAAAACACAACCCAAAATCTTGCACGCAAGAAACATTGCATGCAATATTTCATCACTTAAGTCAATGGTAAAGTTGCACAATACAATAGTCACACGCAAGAGAATTGCATAAAACGATGGCACAATCTGAATAGGTCTACCCGTAGTTGTTGCTACATCATCTGTTTCTGCAAATATTCTTTTGATTCCTTGAGAGCTACTGCTATCTCCCAACTCCACAAATGATTTCAAGAGGTTCCTAACATGATTTGGCCGAGTTTTCGTCTCAATTTCATCCCTACTTGAGCGAGAGTTCGGTCGACAATTTTCAATCGGTTCCGCAAAATCTAATTTAAAAGTCGAGTTAACTCTCACAAACAGAATGGTATAGTGAAATAAATGGCAGCAAACTTACCATCTTCTATGTCTCGCAAGACTTCAAATTCATCTGCATATTTGTCTTCGAAGTCTAAATCTTCATAATATTCCATTGCATTCAGCTCATGTATTTTCGCGCCATGACCTAGCGCGCCACACTGCGGCCAACTCACACAACAAACCGATATTATCGATTCTCCACGCAATGACCATATTTACCATTCCAAAAAAATACTGTTTTCCCCACATCACATAATCGATGTTAGTTCACCATTCTATTAATTTCCAATATCTTTTCAATAGCTTGCATAAAATTAATACCACAAATCTTGGTAATTACAATTATCAATTTGTGAAATGAATTATGAAAAAACTACAAAATATACTGCAAAACAAAATCCAATGATAATGACACTGCATATTTACAAAACTAAATGCCCCACATTTTATACTGCTGTATATGCAAACTAGATTTCAAAATTGTACTGCTCTAATTTTGAATTGCTTTCCTTAAAATTTCAAACGTATCCGTTACAAAGAAGAGACCTTTTTGCATTAAAATAAAATAAGGATATATCTTCCGAACAAATTGCTTTCTTTATTAAGACACCATTGACAGCAACAGGAGGAAATTCTGGGAGACTTCTCACTGGAAAATCAAATATTACAACTACTTAATAGGATGAGCGTTTCGGCTACATCAAAATCATACTAAGTTACAAAATTCCCCTGTTGGACAAAAGTGAAGAGGATCCGTACAGCGAAAAAGGTTTTTTCTGCAGATTGAAATTACAAAGATGCGAGAAAGGAGAAGGAAGCTTCCAATGACAATTGAATAGACAGACCAAAGAATAAAGCAACTCCCACGTTGGTAACAAATTTGCTTCCAGGGCTGTTGAGATGCCACTGGGAGAAGAAAGTTACTTCCTCTGCAACACCACACCATCAAATTTAAGCCATAAGAAAGGACAAGACACAAGAAACATGCACCGAAGTAGTTCACAAAAAGATCAAGATAGAAAGCATGCAAACTTACAGGAGACATGCAAACTCAAGATGGAGGGAACCACTCAATGTCACACCAATCTTCCAACAATCAATGTTACAAACTTCAAACAAAACCATTTCAAACTTTAGAAATTGGATTGGATGTAGTACATATTATATTTTGGAAGACAAGATACCTCTACGTTTGACAACACGGCCAAGCCTCAAAAAATAAGCAAATTTTCTGCCTTTAATTTGGAACAGTTAGGATTGGTTTCCAATTTGAAAACTCAGTACAGTCATTCAGTACAGGTATTTTAATTTGTATTTTGTAAATTAAATATCGAACTTTGCGTATTTCGGCTGAAATGAGTCACAATATCGCCAAATTTATTAACCCGATTGTATTAAATTCAATCCAAATTTCTCCACGCTCGTGTTACATAATTCTTTACAGTTTTCAACACCATGCACAAAAGTGCACATTGAAAACCTGTTATACCTTTCCTTTCTGGGCTCCGGTACCAACTTTAGCTTTCTTGGTACCACGGACCTTCTTCTGCCTATTTTTACGCTCCTTGCGTTGTTTTCTCGTAACTTTAGGTCTTTCATACAGGCCATGCTGCAAAAATATGTAAAATATTTCAGCATATCTCTCAATTATTTTGCTAGATAAACAGATGTTTAAAAAGAAACTTGCTAATTACCCTTGCCAAACGATATTTTGGCTCAAACTTTTTGGCCCAGTCCATGGTGTCGTAAATCAATGCAAACCCTATTGATTTTCCTCCTCCGAATTTGGTACGGTAACCAAAAGTAAAAACTACATCTGGTAGAGTCTTGTACATTTTGGCTAACTTCTCTCTTATTTCAGTCTTGGGTACTGATGCTCTTCCAGGATGGGTTACATCTACCACCTGCATTTCAAAATACAATTAATATATACATTTCCAATTACAATTTTTGTCAAATAATAAAAACACAGTGCACATCAACAATTACTTGCCATTTGTTTTCTGCATAGCAGACGATTGGTCATAAATTTCCTCGTCCTGATCGTCGCAGTCGACGCTTTTTGGTGACCCGTCTTTTCTGTCTAATATGAAAAATAAGCGCCATGAAAGGAACATGTTGGCACTCGCAAAAGTAGGCTTAAACGCCGTTGCCATATCGCTTAATTCCAACCAAACATCGCACATAAAAACAAAACTAATAAATATATAATTACGGCATCGTACATTCTACGTATTTAGCATATTAAAATGCGCCGATGGTATTTAAATTACGAGATTTTTAGTGATTGCATTTGATACTTACCATCTTCGATGGATATCAACGACAAGCCATGCAGGGAAAAGATAGATGGCGCTGCGAACACAAACTGCGCTCGCTATCATTCGAAACGGCGCTTCGGCATGAGGTGTTATTAGGTATTGGGGTCCCTAGGGTCAGCAATGCAGCGGCAAAATTGTGAATCGAATATGGGACCGTGTGACGTCACGCAATTTGTATTCTCAAGAGAAGAGCTTTCAGGATGAACGCGCTAGCATCCAGCAATTCTATTTTCAAAAACATACACGTATTTGTTCATGACGAATCAATATTTTTCAAGAACATGAATACCTTTTGATGTTTATTTACTCATTCTTATTAATATGTAGGTACATATATGCATGTAAATATAGTATTTTTCTCAGGGAGCATCCAAAAATCGTTTATAACTTTGACAGGAAATATACTTGGTATAAGTATATGTCCTGAATAAATTATTCCTGTATCAATTTAGAATATCCTTTCATGAGGTGTTGCATGGAGTCAATTGTATCCAACTGAATGTAATTATACTACATTAAAAAAAACTGTTTTCATGCAAAGTTTATCACAATCCAAGAAGAACCGCCACAAACACTAATAAACATAATACTATATGTATGTATGCCCGAGTTCCAAAACCAAGGTGTAAACATAAATTATGTCACTAGAGGGCGTTTAAACATTGCACACAACTCTAATTGAAAAATGTGGAACAGGAACAACCTTACAGGATTTCATTGGGATTAATTCTGAATATGAGGGTCAAATTGTTTTCAAATTGGTGCGAACTTTTCCATGAAAATGCGGAAATTGTACATTGGGGGGATGAGGGGATAATAATGGGATAGGCTTCTCCAGCTGGCATCTCACCTGCCACCCCCTGAAAAACAGTCATGGACTAACCCCCTGACCCGATGGCATTGGCTCCACCAAAACCCCATGATACCAACCTCCTTGTATAAATACGAATATCTGGACTTAACAAACTTTCAAAACTTTTCAGGTGACTTCCAGGTGAAGATCTACACTGAATAGTTTATTGGAGAAAAACATCTTCATTATGAAGTTTATTACGCCAACGGTAAGTGGGTTTATAAATTTTATTTATTCACAAATACCTAAACCATGCTTCAAATTATTAATTCAATCATAAAGTTTATGCTGTTTCAATAAACTTTTATTATGAATTTAAATGAATTTTTTTAGTGAATTTTAGTGAATGAATATTGAGTTGACAGACTACCTCATGTTGCACTTGCGTCTTGAGTTTGAAGTTTGCTTTTATAACATCACCTTCATTGACGTGTTTTATGTATATTTACCTATTGTATATCCAATCTTACTTAAACTTAATTTTGTATATTATTTACATTGCAATAAAGCCTGCATTTTTCAAACAAATAAATTTTACTTTCATACGTATGCAACTCTCCTTTGTTATTAAATTTACTTCAGAAACGCATTCATCATTTATAGTATTCATTGTGAAAATTAAACCTTGGATTAAACCTAAACACAATGCTCTATGTGTTTGCAAATGAAAAGTTTAAAACTTAATCAGTTATTAAAAGGCTTTACTTTGTATATGTACGTATATTATATTGCATATTTTGCACGAATGCATAACGCATGTTTCGCTAAAATTCCTTTTAATACACCGCATTCACTAATCAGAAATAGGTAGAGTTTCATCTGGAATTTCAATTTTTGCAATTATACATGCAAATATCAGAATTATGGAAGTGATAAAGACTGTGGTAGCGGAAGTTTCTCTATACATATATTACTTCATACGGAGAAATGCAGCACTGACGCATTACTAGGATATATACACTTTTGTCAAGTTCAGGGTCGGGGCAATAACCGGCCAACCAAATCTCAACACAAGTAACAAGCAAACTTTTGCACCAAAATCAGGTCACCCGAAACCGTTTTCTCTTGTTGCAAAAAAGGGCCCAAAAAAGTAGGATTTTTTGTTCGGTTTTGAGCAACCACCTTGCAGATCCTTGTTACAATTACAGATAACAAAATTAAGTAAGTGATGTAGGTTTTTAACTTCCGCAATCAAGTGCCATACCCGCACACTGACCGCATTTTCGACGTATCCTCTTATTAGTGATGTCATCACTTTATACCATAAGCCGGAAACGCCAACAAATAAAGTCAAGATCCCACTATTATTAGGTTGATGCCTAATTGACCCACAATCTGCGACAATGTAATTTTGTCAATTATAAATACAAGTGCCACATGTCAGACCCCAAGCACAAAATTTCAATAGACTTTATTTTACATGGCAAAACACTGAATCTGAGATACCAAGGACAAATATTTTTGAACAAAGAATGGGCAATCTCATTTCATCTTGTACGTGATGGCCCTTTCAGAAAACTTACAACTGTGACCTTCTGACCCTACAAACATGTGACCTTGGCACTGATAAACATGCGCCTTGACCTCAAGAAAAGGGGGAGGGAAATTTTACACCAATCCTCCTTTCTAAAAAGAAAAATCTTCAAAAAAGTTGGAACCACTTTCCCTGAATTGATTTTTTTTCTCACGAGAACATATTTGAGAAAGCTTGGATCAATCTGTAGTGATGAGGTATAAAAGTAATTAACTATTCGAGACATAAGGGAACATCTTGAATCATTGATGACCTGCAAACCCAGACACTTCACGTGACCTTGGTGACCTCAAAGTGACCCCGGAAGGTGCATGTAGGTGTGGGCCGCCCTTCTTTTCCCTTAGGCAAAGGGAAGGGTCGCTCACAGTGAAAATATTTGGGTCAGAAAAACACGTCTATTGTTTGGAGACGGGAAAATATGGGGGATAAAAAAAAATAAAAATGAAGATGAGAAACAAGAATGAACTGAATGTCTTTACAATTTAACTTTGGAGAAAATTTACATGGCATAACTTTCCCTTTATTCTGTGAAGAAGAATAATGTGGACACACTTATGTTTTAAAATAATACACAATTGGAGATTAATACTGCATTGATGGTAGCTTTTTGCAATTTGCTTTGCTTGAAGGTAAATTCCATTTGATATTTTTTTTTACAAATAGCCAAACTTACTATTTAATTAAGTTAGCATAATATTTTTCCATGAACAAAGTGTTTGATGTGCCCATTTGGCCCTCAAAACTATAGCTTATCTAATTTTGACATTAACCCCGATTAACTTTTAATTGTGATTATTTTTTACGTGGAATTTTCAAGCGTATTTTACGGAATTTAGCTTTAACAGTCCCGCCTAAAATGTGAGAAATGATGGAGTGCTCGATGTTTTACAGTGGTTTGTTGGCAGTGTTCTGCTCTTGGTTTCTGTGGCACATTGTCTCGAGCCTTCCAATTCAGCAGCTGTAGCATCGTCATCATACGCCAAAGTGAAATATGCCAATGGCCAGAAGAACAACTCGTACAGATTCGCATTTCAAAGAGATCCAACTATTCAGTATGTATCTGCCGAAGATCTTCGCCCCAAACCAGCACCCGAGGACCAAGCTCCACAACTGACTCCTGAGCAGTGGAAAACCGTCACTGACAAAAAGAAGATTCTTGTTGGAAGCTCCAAGTCCAGTAGTGTATCTGTCGAGACTTCTGATAACCATCGTTATTATCCTACAACAACCACTGAACAGCAGCAACATTATGATACTGATCCAGTGCAAGAAGTACGCGTGCTTACGTGGCAACTTTTCATTAGCCGTAGTTTTCAATTTTACCTTTTGTTTTTTAGCATGCCGATCAGTCAGATATGTGGATGCAAAGTTCTAACGAAGATGGAGAAATAATTGGAAGCAACTACGAGAAGCAGCCGACCACCGAGCACGCAATCAATGAACAGAATAATTGGGGAACCATGGATGGTGCTTCGCCTCCTGACACCCCATTAGTCTCAATGTCATCGTCTGTGTCTTCATCTTCAGGACCTTCTGGAACACCGTCCAGGAACACGCCAGTCTTTAGAGATGAGCCTCACCATGTAATCCCAATTTATTTTCAGTAATATTTGCACAATTATAACGGTCAATGAAGCATATTCACAAGTATCAAAGTTGGTTGTTGAAATAATGTCACCTGAGCACTTAAAACAGTGAAATACAGAATGATGAAAAGTTATTAATTGATAGACTTTGCCAATGCCATTCTCATTTATAGCAATTATTTTTCAGTTTGCCGACACGAGTGATGGACTCTTCAGTTCAGAAAGCCACGGCTACAAAACAACATCTTCTACGGAAGACCCATACGGAGGTGACACTGCCGAGTACGCCCACGCTTCAGATGACAACTTGGGTCAGTCGGTCACCGTTTCTACACCCATCACCACAACAAGATCAACCACAAGAACAGTTATTACTACGCCTACAACTACGACGGCCGACACTGTAACTTCAACCACCGCCCGCCAGAACAAACCCACATCCACCTCTACTGAACAGACTTATATAACCGATTCCCACTTTGAAGCTGACAACGCCCAACCACAAACGGTACTACCAGGACAGAGAACACAAAGACCTCTTAAACCACCCACTGAAAGGAAAGATGACCAATCAGGTTTATCGATATTCGCACAAGAACTGATTCCAGACACTGGAGCCCAGTCGGCTTGGCGCCCATTCGTCGGTCCATCTATGAAACAAGTTGTGTCGAAGAAAAGGCCAATGAACGCCAGACCTGTCACTATCTTGGTAAAATCTCAATACTTAATTAAACTACATAAAAACTCCATTTGGCCAGATTTCGATACAAGTAATTGAAATTGAGCTAAACAGTATTGCACTATAATTTCAGATCAATGAAGTAACAACAGAAGCCCTGCCACCATTATTTTTCAAAGACCCTCTACCAGGATCCGCTGTTGTTGGAGGTGACATTCAATTCAGCGATAACCATGGAGGATCAGGAATGGCCCTATTCGTTCCAGCACCTAACACAAATGAAGACAGAGTCGATTCCGGGACCTTCGGAGCAGTGATTGACACCAAAAGGCCACAATTTATGCAGAAACCGTTTGCAACAAGCCCTGGCCAAGGAACAAGACCAACTCAGGGTCCTCTTGATCTGCCCGCTCCATCTCGTGATCGCATGCCTCAAAGACCTCTTCAGGCAACCGCACCAAGACCTCCCGGCCTCATGACTACTGGTGGCAAAGGAGACTTGGACATAGATGCTATCTTGAAAGACTTAAAAATGAAGTTACCCAACGGTCCAGTACAGATCAACCCCAACATGGTTTTCAATGGCAATGGTGGTTCTCCAAACCGTGCACCACCACCACAAGGGCAATTCCAACAACAACGACCGCAGTTCCAGCAGCCACCACCACCGCCACCGAATTTCCAAGGCCGTCCTCCACAAGGATTTATTCCTCAAGGCTTCCAACCAGGTCAGATGAACGGAAGACCAATAGTGATGAACAATTCACCAAATGCACCTGCGCGGCCAGGTTTCAATCCTCAGGTTATCGCTGACCGCAACGACGTGCCAGGCTCATTCATTAACCCCCAACACCAAAACGGCAGATTCCCAGAAAGCAACATGATCATGCCACCAAACCAACAACGATTTCCTCCTCCACAAAACTTCAGGCCACCAATGATGAGACCTCCTTTCCCTCCGCCGCAACAAGAGCAGCAACAATCTTCCGGAAACTTCTTCACCAAGCTTTGGAGCAGGATCTTTGGTCGATCGCTGCAAAACCCAGAAGATGTTCCCATGGTCGATGTGGATTCGTATAATGGCACCCTGCCTACCGAAATCTACCAGCAATTGGCAAATTCGACTTACGCCGAAGCAGTGGAAACTTTCCGAAAGTTGGGATATGGCAATTTTACCATTACCGAAGAACCCACCATTTCCAATTCAACTGAAGCAAACTGAACATTTTTTTAAGTTTGTCAAAATATGTATAAAGTAATTTAAAATCTGAACCTTCTGAGTAACAGACGCACCTACAAAATGTCCGAAATTCGGATGTAATTTGCCAGTCAGTACTATGTAAAGAGTGAAAAATGATTGCGGAATTCTTGTAAAATAATGGAAAAGTGCAAGAGCTTTTGGATATTTCTTAACAAAACTCTATAAAGAAAGGTTCTGAACCAGAATGTTGTTTTCTGGTAACTGGTGTAAACATTTGCTAACTGCGTTTGTATGTAGGATTCCCTTACAGCTACTCTTAATCTATACTTGCAAGTTTTGTTATTTCATATTTATGTTGACGTTGACGGTTGTACTCGTCATAGTTTTTGCTATATTTCTGATGTAGGTAAGTGGTGGGATACCACAATGAAGGGGAGGCGATTCACCAACTGTTTTCATATGCTTTTCTGCAGCCGGTCTGTATCTTTAATTTAATTGCGTTATTTTTATGTCATTAAAATGTATTGTTGTAGCATCATAGAAATCTCGTTTATTTCTTTATATTGCTACACTATTCATCATTGCACAACTTCTAATGAAAGGTAATTGAAGTATTTTGTTTATAATCGCCAGAAATTTCTGTCTGAAAAATGCAATGCAAAAATAAGAAATTTCAATTGTTATAGGTTTTCCCAAATCATTCCAAAAACCTGCCATGGCAATTTTGCCCAGACTTTACAATGTCCATGTATTATCAGTTCCAATTACTGCTATCAATACCAGATTTCAATATTATATTTTGATTTAGAATTTCGAATAAAACAGTTTCATAAAAATTACTTTTTGTAGTCAAACTCGTTTGAAAAAGTGACGAAATATTCTACAGTTGTCATATTTGGTGTTGCTGTTTGGTTATTAATAAACGAAAATCAATAAACGGAATAGGAAAAAAAATTATTATACGTAGCATACAAGGGCTGTTCAAAACGTTCCCGGACTGATTTAATTCCACTGTGAGTTGTAGTGCAAATAATATCCGGTAAAGGGCATTGAAAACCTTGATATCTCTCGGGTAACTTCCCATTTACTGTTTGTTGATATCTTTTTTATTTTAAAAGTTACATAAAGTTTTCTTTAAAAATGTTTCCCACACGTGACGAAAGTCAAAAATTTCGTAGAAACACCACTAATCCCCACTTTTTCTGTCAAAATGTCGTGAAATGAACCCACAGAGATGCCACAATCTCCATTACATCTTCGCCATATAAGCAAATTTCAACATTTCAAAAATTTCCGCAAGTTTTATCAAATTTGTAGCGGAATTTCACCCAACAACAACGCTGATCCTATGAGTCGTTCATAATGGCAATTCGTACACAAGCGATAAGAAGTCTTCGAGAAAAACTGCTATATCATGTGAACTAAAAAGGTTATCAGCAAACAGTCAATGGGAGTTCACTCGGGAGATATCAAGGTTTCAAATGCCCTTTACCGGATATTATTTGCACTACAACTCACCATGGAATTAAATCAGTCCGGGAACTTTTTTAACAGACCTTGTATGTAATGAAATACTTACTCATTGCTAGCAGAGCTTTATCACTAATCAGATTACTATGCTTGTAGCAGCGCCATCAAAAACTACAACTTATTAGTACATTCCATGGGTTTTGTGATTGTACCAAATACAGTTGCAGCAATCCTTGTGAAACCAGCTAGTTTGCATATACGTAGCAAATAACCTGCATGATATGTCACTTCATTTTGTATGTGTAAAATGAGTTGCATGAGAGAAATTTGAAATCTTATACCTGAATATCACACCAAACCTGAGGCTGTAGTTAAACAACATCTGGACTTTAAGATTTAAGTCTACTATTTAAATTTATAAAACGTATCACTTTAAGTTCAAGTAATTGATTTAGCAGAGTTGGACTACTTGCGGTGTGGCGTTTTTTGGGGGCAATCATCTCTTGTTCTATTAAAAGGCAGTCATAGTTGAAAGACATACACCCCATTAATATTTGAAACGGACCACCTGACAAAAATTTGCATGCTGAAAACTTTTTAATTAAGATCATAGCTGTAAATATTTCATTGAATATATTTGTAATTCGGTAAGCACGAAGTGATATAACAAAATCTCATCCTGAAATCAGGGCCAGAAGCAGCTTCTTATAGTCCCCAGATACTTCATGCTAAATAAATTAAATATTATCATTTTCTTAAGTTATTCAATAAATATCCTAATTATCTTGATCATATCGCTTACTGCGACAACATCCTCCAACTTCTTGTGATATTCTCTAAGGAATTCTTCTTTGATCAATTTCATATCTTTCTCGCAGCGTGTGACGACAACACGTGACAAGGTCCGCTCTTTAGTTCCAAAGCCCTATTTAATTACAAAAAAATGCAGTAGCCAATTCAAAATTAAATGGCTACATTAAAATACAGCACTTACCGCCATTGCTTTGTGTAAGCGTGCGGCATAAAACTTAGCTGGATTTTCAGCACAACTTACTGTCAACAGCGAACATACATTAAATTTGTAGCAAATGTGTGACATTCATAACAATAAATGGAATACCTAATGCCAGGAATGCATCTTGCAGGTCGCCATGCATTTCCTTTTGAATCGCTTCCTTAATAGTGTGTCCAGTCTGCAATTTGTAGTTAAGGAATATGGCACGAAGTTGTGGGAAACTACGCGTTATAAATGTCTTGATGAAAAGAGAATCGTCAGTGCCAAGTGTTTTTTCCCCAGCTTTGTGCAGTGCCTGGAATTTAGTGAACATCAGCAAACTGTAAATCTGGCAAACATTATTAATATGGAATTGTGATTATACAATAGCATCCTCTTTGGCTTTCTCTTCATCCACATCTGCATGTTCTGCGCGATCACCCTAATAAAAGATTTACATTAAACGTTATTTGACATTATTGCAATTACATTAAGCATGACAGGTAATTCGTAAATGAAAATAGTTCATCTCACGTATTGAATTTGTTGCAAAAGTTTCAGGAAACTGCCAGAAATTTCACTTTTCAAATCATTTAGAAGTAGCTTCTTGTATTCTAATAATTAATTTATGTATCGTATATGCAACACCCTCAAGCATAAGAAACTGAGAGTATTACCTCGTTCATAAGCTTCAACAAGGGATTTCATTTCAGCATTGGTTCTTGGAACCAATATTTCCACTAGGGTAGCTTCGTCGGTTCCAATTCCAGACATGGCATCATGAATCTCTTCAGCAAGGTATTTGAAATGCGGGGTGATCAAGGCAACAGCCAACTTTTCGAAATCACCACTGAGCTCCTTCTTAAACATATGCTCCAATTCCTGCTCAGCACAGTAACTTAATAAAGATTGAACCTTGGGCTTATTCTATCGCATTAATTATTGAATATATCAATACCTTGCCATGTCTTGCCTTGTATTCATGAGCGATTTCAACCAGTTGTTTGTTGGAATGTTGGGACAAAACAGCAATAATAGCAGCTTCATCAGTTCCTAGAAATAGACAACCATGATTTTATTACTAGCAAGAGTGCTACTGTGTAGCTGTTATCTGTTGAAACCAATAGCCATATAATGAGAATTTTTAACAATTTACACGGTGCTCAGTGGTCTAGGACTGCACCATGGAGGTAATATTAAGCCAAAGAAGCTTGCATATAATATCATAACAATTTACCAAGGCCTTTCATTGCTTTTGCCAACTTATCTGCCTCACGCTTTGAAGAAAAGTCATTCGCAGGTTTAACAGTTGCGTGTTCTGATGACATGTTGATCTCAACTAGAATTATTATATACAAAGGAATAACACATTAATGATAAACATTTACATACGAGAATGTCATGAATTGATGAAGGGAAAACTGACTTCAATGAAATACGAAGATTTCGACAATATGAAATTACAAGCGGAAAGTCACCAAGCGCGGTTCAAACACTTGCAATATACAGTACCTTGCAACAAGATAAGAAATGATAAAATGTGCACTTTGTAAAGCTTTTAATAATAATCCTTGGCAGTGTACCAAATTATCAATTCAGAAAAATTAGGTGCCGAAATTCTTCGTAATTTTGATAATTTCAATCTGTCACGACATTTGAAACTTATTACAATTATTTTCTACAGCAATCATTGTCAATCCTGCTTCATTGGAAATGTATAACCTTGAAGAACCAAGAATTGTACTTCTTTCCGGGTATTATGAAAGATAGTATGATGTATTTTATCATTTAATGTTTTCATATATTTGAAACAAATATCTAAACATTAATTAATATTTCATTCATTTGATATGGTATCTTAACATGCATTTTTGCCCATTAGATAATCGCACAACATAGCTAACAAACATAAGAGTGCAGGACAAATCTTGCATTAATACTTTCAAGTATATACGTAAATGATGTACTTACATACTTTAATAATCCTAATTGCTTGAATCAGAGCAGGTTCTATGCACGTACGTCTACTCAAAGTTGTGTCAGTGGAAACAATCGATATGGTTTATATAATATTCAACACGCCCCTCCCTATAAACAAACATTCATTTATAACAGGAAATTGCTTTTTTTTCGGTGTTATCAAATGCCAAACCCACAAAGTACACTTAAGGTAACTATAGGGAACAGCTGAGTGTTCCGGTATACATAAGTAAAACGCTGACATTTGTATAAAATAAACGTACAGTTAGGAACTACTTGTACATTGTATATATCGTTGCAAATTCTTAACCTTTAATCTCCATTTCACCAAGACTATAAATTTTGTACTTCTGGTAATATGTAAAGTTCTTTAAAAACACATTGCTATAGGATAAATTAAATTAATTCACAATACGTCTACGTCGATTGTAAGTACCCAGTCAATAGGGTAAAAATGCGTACAATTTTTGCTATTCAACCCATTTTTTTGTTGATAACAAATTTTGCGTGGAAAATTGTATTTATCAAACAACAAATGCAGCACCCCATACGCAGAATATACATTATTATAAAATTTCACATCTAGGTGCAGCAAAAAGGTTTTGGAAAATGTATAAAATTAATGTTCAGTAATATCTAAAACAATTATTAACGGGAAATTACAAGTCTCCATTATTGAATTAAGCTTAATTTAAAAACAGTTAAATGGTGTTTGATCTTTATTTCTTACCTTTGGGATTTATTTATCAATGTTGAAATGTTATCACCTCTATACGCAGCAACAGAACACGGCGATCACAACTGAGTGCAATTTTCATTGTTTTGTAATAACTAATAAGTGACAGGGTAATATAAATGTATTTACAGGATGTCTATTGCACTGTAAGCATGGTATATGCTTACAGTACATTATCATTATTAAACATTAATTTTAAACAATACAATTTTCAATTTGCACCCTCACATATTCGATTACTGCACCTCCACATATTATTTTTATTTGTTTAGTTACAGGCTGAAAAGGTTTTGGTTCATCATAATAAAACAGATTGCGACACTTAATTTCCGCCAATTCCCGCATGCATGTGCAATCCGAGCAGCATCTTATTTTGTTGAAAAATTGACAGTGATTAATTAATCTTCTGGTTATTTAAGTGAATGAAAAATTTCAATGTACTGTACATTAAAGCCTGTCACATTGGGCATCTTAATACATTGCTCCACCTGGATAAATTGACCACCACCTTTGGAAAAATGCGAATACTGTACATACTGGTACGCTGAGCTTAATATGTACAGTACATACAAATTCATACATATTGTGAAGCTGGACTTCTTCAATTAATGTTAAATGTAAAACACTCATTTAGTGTCCCTATACAGCATTAGTTGAAATTCGATTTTTTTATGCGCATGCGTCGTGTCGTCGCTGGTTAACGCGGCGGTCCGGCTCTCTTAGTCAGGGCTTCCAGGCTGACTTGCTGGAGTCGCGGAGACTCCAGAAGGGTTTTACGCAATTACTTATTTTGTCTCGGTTTAAATGGGACGGTCCCTCAAAAGGCGAACGAAGACGGACGAGCTCGACCCTCTGCTTCTCACGGTGGGTGACTCGCGGTGGCTGAGCGAACTTGACGGACTCTCTCGGCTCTCTTTGGGAAGTAGGCTTGGAGATATCGCAGTCAGTAGGCGGGCGTTCCGATACAGCTTGATGGTACAAGGCGCCGAGGTGTCCGTGGAGGAACCTAGAATTAGTGGCAGCCAGGGAGACGAGGTTCTTGTGGCCGGTGTCTTTTCCGATGTCCTTCGCAGTGATGTATCTAGATTTTGGTGTCTGCTGCAACAGCCTCAGTTGACCTCGGGTGCTTGTGGATGAAGACCGTCGCTGGTGTATGCTGGACCTAAAGTTGCTCTGCTCCCGGTGTCGTAGCCGATGATGACCGTAACGCGGTGAGTGACAGAATGGCGAGACTCAGGATAGACCTAATTTCTTTAATCTAGAACTTTCTGCAATGGGTAGGAGGAGGAAGAAGACAGATTGGACGCTACTGGAAAGGTTCCAGAGGTGGGCTCTGTAAGGCCAAAGATTGCTGCAGGAGGCAGCTCTCTGTCTGAAGTTTACAGTGAGAGGCTGCTCCTTAAATAGTAAAGTTTACAATGGAGGGTGTGGCCAAACGGATTAGCGGTGATGCGTATTGGAATGCCGTTTGGGCCAGGTGC
>WWPM01002715.1:0-12189 GCA_023279145.1 Glomeris maerens | reverse complement strand
ACATTTACAGTCACAGACGGGCAAATTTTGAAAATTGGCAATTATTCCGAAATGATTGCTAATTCAATAGAATATTTTACGAATAAAATAATTGCCAATTTTAGCCGAATGGAATCTTGCAGTTAATAAATTTCGTATGAAGTGATTACTGAAAATGTCTTAATTTGGTTAAAACTCACAGGTTGTTTGTCTAATTAAATTTCCAAGTTCATGAAACCTGATAATAATAATAAAGCCTACAGGTGATTTTCTACAACACTTTAATTTCATTCGGAAAGTCATGATTAACCAACAAATATGTTTGTAACAACTTTTTTAAGTTCGCTAATGTTGAATTTCGGAATTATTAAAGTGGTTGCAACATCCAGTTATCAGTAAATTTTTAATATTAATTTCATTTATTAGTGCGTTGGACCATTTGTAACCGTTTTGAATAGTTTAGTTTGGAGATTTCCCATCTTACAGAATTTTGAGTGATAATTTTTGACATTTCCTGATTAAATTCATTAAGGACCTTGTTCAGAATTGTCCTCTAATGTTTCGAATAAATCAGTGATGTCTGGTCTGTCATTTTCATTAGCACAGTCGAACAGTGTCTGTTTAGCATCAACTGACAGGTCTGTGATATGAACACCTTTGTACAGGAGAAATTTAACTAAATCTAGATTTTTAGAATCTATAGCCGAAGTTATTACTGACTTATTAAATCGGTCAATGGCATTGATATTGGCACCACGTTCCACAAAGTAGTTAAGCAGGTAATAATTCACACTAATATTCGCTATTTTGTGAAGAATGTTTCGATTGAAATCATCACGAACATCTGCAATACCACTATATTTTTCAAAACATTCGATATATCTTAGTGCAGATCCGTAATTGACGTCAAAACTTTCATCTATTTCGAAATGACAATTCAAAATATGCCCAACTTCTTTGCAACAGTGCCCTATCGGAAAAAAACCACTGGATCCTCCATTATGTAATATGAATAGCACAGAGTCAATGTCATTTGCTGAGGCTGCATACGTCAGAAGTTCATTACTATAGTTGTCACGACAGTTTATTGCTCCTATAAAACAATCATTATTTTCCCGTTGCATTGATTTTAAACTCTCGACGTTTGAACCTCCGTATTGGAAGATATTGAAAATGTTTTGAATTTCTTGCAGAAGCTTTGCTGACTTTCCTGTAGCAATGTCTAGTGGGGTCTTGCCTTTTTTGCATTTGGGATTGAACTTGACACGATGAAGCAGTAGAAATTCAACAACTTCAATTCGGTCGTTTTTGACTGCGTAGTGTAATGGTGTGTGGCCATTTCTATCTGTTATTTCAAAAATTTCTTCTAATTTATCAAAAGATTCTAGCTCGTCAATATCGCCAATGTCAGCAGCCAAGTGAATTTCTGTTGCACCGTTTTTGTCTTTAACTTCTGGAAATTTTAAATTTAAAAAGTTTTCTGCCAAGACATCCTTTGAAATTCTTTCAGGGATTGCATTCGCAGCATATTGGTCAGTGCTGAAAGTGGAATCGGTGAATGGATTATTTGTTGAAGTTGAAGCGTTCTCCAGTGTGTTTTGCTGGCTGCTATTTTCTTGGAGATTGCCAGAATCTGAATGGCTTTTTATTCTTAAATATGGTTCTACTATGCTGTTTTCATAACTGATGGCCGTATCTAAAGGCGTTTGTTGTTCATTGTTAAGGGCTTTGACATCCACATTGTTTTCTACCAAATATTTCACTATTTTTAATGAATCAGCACGAGCAGCCAAATGTAGTGCAGTATTGCCATCATTGTCACACGAAAAGCTTCTTTCTAAATGTTCTACAATGTTCAGGCTGTGACCTTCTATTGCACACTTCATGTATGAAATGTAATCCTTGTTGTGACCTTGAGATAAGACATATTTCAGAGTCTCCAAGTTACCTAATCTAGCAGCATCTTCTGCCAACCTATTTGCCATGAGTTCGTCATTACGTTCCTTCATCAAGTATTTTGAAAATTTTAGATGATCCTCATCACAAATAGTATCCATGTTTCCTGGATTTTTAATGAATTCATCAAGAATCTCAGATATTTGTAAGTCACTTAAATGTCGACGTACAGCATGAAACACTTTTGTGTGTCCCATCCGCAAAAAGTTTAGTAGGATATTGGTTACTTTATCTTTTGGGACAAGTGGCTTCAACATAAGTAGACCTGATATAAAATCATCACAGTAAAAAACATGTCCCTGTCTACGATTATATTCAAATATTTTCATTAAAGTTTCATTTGTCTGAGAACTTACATTCGCACCATTTACAATTAACCAGCTGGCAATTTCCCAATTTTCAATTTCAATTGCATAATGCAAAGCTGCTTTGCCCTCAGTGTCCTCGGTGTTTGTTAATGTAACAAGCTTTGAATTCAACTGTTTTGGGTCCCGAAAGAGACTGTCTCCAATTTCCGTGTCAACGTGCAATGGCGTGTTGAAGATGTTATCCCAGATGTTGATATCTGCGGCGTAGTTCAATATATGTGCCACAACTTCTTTATGCCCTTTCATAACAGCGTAGTGCAACGCTGTTTTGCCAAGCACATCCTGAACAATAGCATCACATCCACTGTCCAATAGCACTTTTACTACATTTAAACATCCTTCCATTGCAGCTATATGCAATGGTGTCCTTTCAAATTTATCACAATATGTTCTGTTTTTTGTTTCTTTCATCAACAAAACTATATCATTTATATTATTTTGTAATGTGGCAATGTGTGTTTTGAAATCTTTTTTTGGTTCAATTGACATGAGGTTAATGAAATTGTGAATTACATGGTTGCCATCTTCAAAAATATTCGTGTTCAGGAATTTGATCGCCTGCTCAAACTTTTTAGGATTCCTTTCCCTTTTTCGAGCATATCTGAAGAGTAACTTTGCCACAAAATATTCTGCAAATGTTCTGTGAAGAAAGAAAGGTTTGCCTTCATTCCCTATCGACTGTATTATTCCCACTGATATCAAAATATCCTGTTCTTCTCTGGACAGCCTCTTAGGTTTAATTGTATCATTTTCTGGGAATAGTAAATTAAAAGCTAACGTTTCATGGTTCTTGTCAATGCTTCGGAATAGTGGCAATTTTAATGGTTCATTTACATTGATGCTATTCTTGTCCTTTAAATAGATTTCATACTTTTCTTGGATGAAATGCCGGTAAACATACAGGACATTAACGTGACTAAAGTTCAGAAGGTGATCGTCACCACTGTTCACGTAATTGACATAGTCTTGTCTTAGTCCTTCTGCTAATAATCGCAATTGCAAAGGGACACCCAATATCTGAGCAAGTTTTTCACCCAAGATATTTGATGCTTTGGCCAGCAAGGAAGACGAATATTTCTCAGTTCTTTCGTGAATGTTACCCTGCTTCAAGAAAGGGCTTAGGCGAATTATCCAAGAACTATTTAGAAATTCCGACCTGTCTTTCTGGCTAAGTTCTTGAAATACGGTAGCAAATGCGGACAACCCATTTTCTAAAATTTCTTTCTTGTGTAATCTTGTGGTCACCCATAGTTTCGCAGGAGTTTGGTCTTTGATAAATTGTAGAAAGGGTAGTATTGTTTGTTGTCTTTTCGCGTTGATTTCATCAAAGCCATCAAACAGAAACAGAATTGGCCTAGTATTGTGTTCGTCATGAACCAATTTATGTTTAATCATCAGCTTGGCCCAGTCATTTCTTAACCCCGTACTTTCTACTTTCGATACAAAGTTGTAAACGTCTTCCATTGACAGTTCAGATTCTTTGATCGAGTCGATCGCATGCTCACAATCTAGGAAGTTGATGCGAATAACCCAGTTTTCATTAAGCATTTGTTGGGATACGCTGGTTAAGCTTGTTGTTTTCCCCATTCCTGGCTCATCCACAATAATAACAACCTTATCTTGTAGTTTACTCATTTTATCTTCTGTGTATAGCTCTCGTTCACACTTGTCTTCGTCAATAAAAGCTCGCAGTTGTAAAATTGTTCCCCGAGTCTCCTTCCATATCAACTGTGCATTGTCACCCCCTTCAACTTTAAGCGAATGAGTGGTTTGTTTTACAGGTTCAATTGTTTCCATTATGTCCCTATCGTCAGAAAATATTATTCTTCCAATTTTACAGTTGTTATGAAAAATACATTTTCTTTGTCTGATCATGTCCATTACTTTCATCTGGTCTTGAGGATCACTAAAAATAAACACATGTGGGTTGGATTCTCCAATGAACAAATCAGAATCAAATGCAGGATTCCCAATTGGTTCTTTTGGACGAGGACCGTTGGATTTACGCCATTTGAATTTGTTTCCTTTGTCAATTTCAAGCCAGTGCACACTATAATTTTTTTCATTTAAGTCTTCATATGCAGCACTTGCATCTTGTGAATCCTTCGTAAATATGATTGTTTTATTGGAGCAATGTGTGTTAAAGTGCGTTATGCACTTTTCTTCCTGTTTATTAACAAGTTTTACAACTTGTCCAGCAGAAGTGCAGAATATGCAAATTTCTGAGGCATTATTCTGGTAAAGTATGTCTAGTTTCAAAACACATTTGTAACGTCTGAAATACCTTTTGATGTAAAAATGAGGGTAGAAAACCTGTTGGAGACGAAGTAATTCCAAGTTAACTGCCACCCAATATACAGTTTTCTCATAGTTACTTGCACAGATCTGTTTGAAATCTTTCAAATCAAATGTGCTATTTTCGTGTGCAATAATAATTGTTCCGTCTGAAATTCTCTCATTTACACGCTTTGCAATAGTATCTTCATTCCCTAGGAATTTTGCTAGCAATTCAACATGTGGCTCTTTTATCCCACTGATTACAATCATGGTATCAACTTCTGGTTTCTCGATCATCTTGACTAAATTCTCTTTTGGCATAGGGTCGTAGAAACTTGTGAATGCTGCCTCTGACTCGCTTAGTCGCTGTGGTGCATTGCCGATGACAATGTTAGTGTTTGTAATCAGGTTCGTTAACAATTTTGAAGTAATGTTTTCTTTAAATTGGTCGTTGCACCTGGGAATTAATTGATTAATTGTTAATGTCATTCCGTGAAGTGTTATGAGCCCTTTGTTCAATAGTCGCTGTTGGGACTCGATTGTGAGATGGTTTAAATTGATATTGTCATATTCTTTACGGAAGTGTTTCACATTGCAAACAAAATCACTGTTTTCTGTGATGAGGATGACATGTTTATTTGAGCTATCCTCTCCATTTTTGAACAGGCAATCCAAAAATGACCGCATATTGTCTTCTTTGATCCATGGAGCACTATCAAGTAGTTCCCTATTACTTTCTATCACCAAGAAATACGGCGCTTTCTTACTTTGGAAAATTCGCAAAGCATGATCTTGGATGTTGAGGAGGTGATGCACTTGTGTGAAATTGTAATTTTTGTCGTCATATTCCCTGTCTAATGTTTGATATACTTTCACACTGCTTAATAAACTGGTGCCATTTTCAGCTGCAATATTAAGCACCTTGTGCGAGAGCATTGTGTGTTTCAGTTTGTCTAGGATAGTGTCAACAAATTTTACTGCAGTATTTTGAATACCCCGTTTACTGAAGTTTTGGAGTGGTTGCAACATGAAATGTGAAATGCTAATTTTTGCGTCTCCTACAAACTTGGTGTCCTTTTTCAAGTAAATGTTTTCATGTTTACGTTTCCAATACAATTCAACTTTAGCTTTTACACTTTCAAATATTGCCTCTCTATCCTCATCCTTAACGTTGCAAGTCTTGGGCATTTCAGCTTTAATTATTTCATCCAAATCTTCCTCATTCTTCTGCCCTAGCACAAACTCCAACTTATTGAGAAACTCTTTTACTTCATCGTCCGTAACAACTTCATCAGGCACAGGAAGAGAAAGATTAGGGAAATCTTTAATTTGGAAGCGTATGTTCATTACGTCTAAATCAGCCATTGCAGCGGTTTTTTGCTTTAATCTTGCATTCAACTTGTTCGTAAAGTTTCTGGCATCATATACCGGTTCAATGTTGCAAAATTTAACAATGTTTTTACTGCCTGCCTCCTCAACCCCTACTAGGATATTGTTTGCTAATTTGTTAATATCGTTGGGAGGTTCACTGATCTCTATATGGTATGATTTACTGCGTACTATTATGTCCGCTAACTTTTCTACCAGATTATTATGACTGTCTTCTTGCAATTCATTGTCACATTTGCCAAATTGTCTGTATAAATTAATTGTTTCGTTTGCCAGATCGTTTCTAAACTGCACATCATCTTGTGTTTTGCCTGCAATTTTACAGAACTCTTTCCAGAGGCTTTCAGACTCATGAAATTTCATGCTAAATGTGCTTTCATTTGGATGTTGTTTGTTAACTGCAAATACTTTATTTGCTAAGGCAATGTGATATTTTTTTAACAAAATGTTGCTAACTTTGACGCCTGTTTCTTTCTTGGTTCCAAGTGTGTAATCGTATATTACTTTCGCAAGTTCGCAAACGGGATTGCAGATTAAGTGTGCTCTTATATCTCGGTTAATTTCTTCGTTTGGATTGAGATGTCTGCTAAAGTTGTTTTTTCCGACAACAATTTCATCTTCTGCACAATTCAACCATCTTTTGTCATTACAAATGTGGCTTCCATCGCTCTTACGTTTCTTGTCCAAAACATAGTTCGTAAAAATAATAAATCTGCAATCATCGAAGCATTCTTTAAAAAGTAGGCCTTTTTTCGTTTCGAAGTTCCTTTTGATAGTTTGAAACGATTCAAAATACTTTCTTAAGCTGAATGCACCTTTTGGGTCCATTAGACTGTCTATGCTAATATGCCCTCCTTCTGATTTATCACTGTGTTTAGCTTGCAAGAAGACTGTCTTTGTCTTAGTCGAGCCGTCTGTTTCACGAACCTTATATTTGAACACCGCATCGTCAAATGCTCCAACGTTTGCCATGTTGGCTGCCAAGTAAAATTCGTCGCACACTTGTAACCTCAGGTAAAACAGCATTAAAAGCTTGATTTCGTAGAAGTGACCCCCAGCCCCACTTGTACCTTTCCTGACTTCGTAAGTGTCGATTTTACTTTGCTGATTTTCATTGATCTCTAAGCTGTTCAATTCTTCCCAAAGTTCATTTGTACATTTCTTAAGAATGGGTTTGAAATGCAAATCTCCTTCGTTAATTACATGTATCGTGTCAATTGATTCATAATCTATATTGGCTGTCCGATTATGACCTGATCCGTTCACAATGCTATGCCACCAATCTGGGTTGTCATGATCCGGCCTGTGCACAACGTGAATGTTCACGTTGAACACATTACATATAATTCGGCTGTCCATCTCTGGATTGCTTGTTGTGGCACCTTTGTCTATGTTGGACAAGTATTCTTGAATGGAATTCATTCCCCAAATGTGGATGGGTGTAAGTGTTTCTAGAAGCCAGCGTCTTTCTGATAATTCGGTTACATATTTTTGGCATGCCTGTCTCAGCATTTTAGAGCCTAATTCTGACCCTCGAAGCTGCTTAAGACATTGTGCGATTGAACTGAAGAAGGAATCCTCGTCTTCCAATGCATTAACGATTTCGTAATTTCCTGGAATTGGTGGCTCCATGTTTCCGATACTGTGAAAACACACGTGAGGTTGTTTACTCAAATATTGTATGTAGTCTTACCCACCAAGTCGATCAGTGAATTGAGCCGCAACTGTTGAATCTGAAATTTATGACAAACAAAACATGATATTATCTTGCTAATTCGTTAAAAGAAATAACCATATTCCATTGAATGCTTTTAAGCGCAAACAAATAACTGGTTAAAACTGTGTGCATTCTTCTGTTGTTTGTAAAACCTGCTTACTGAGTTGGTAATTATCAAATGTAATTAGCAAATTTCCGCATTGTGTTTTGGTTATCGCATGTGTCAATGCTAGTATTCGTACTGGAGTCATATTTTAATTGTCAAGAAATTTGTGACTAACCTCATCTGAGGTGAAAAGACAACCTTTGATGCAATTTTACCTCACAGCAATTTCAGACAAAATTCGTTTTATTAAAACTATAATGCATTCTACTGTTAGTTGCAACTAAATATGCGTGATGTGTGCTTAAATATATATTGAAATCATTGTCCAGGTAAATGCGAATAGTCTTTAAAGAATATTTGTGTGTGTTCTACAATTCCAGGTAACTGAGTTTGTTACGAGTATTTAGTAGCTTCTTTGCACTGAAACCCAAAGTTCCAACCGTGTTTGTGATGTAGAAATGTAAACGCTCAAAGATTGCTTACCTTTTGTTGAACGTCTCGTGTTTAGTAAGGTTTGATCGCTGGTATCAAATGAGTTTCAGGCTTCAACTGGCAGAATGAAACTCATTTCCTTTTTTATACCTTCTTTCTTATCTCTCCACAGTTTGGTATTGACAATTCCCACGCCAGTATGGTGCCGCATTCGAGTTATCAGTTTTCAGTAATATACTACCGATGTTTGTATTTGTTAGCCTATTCCAGTAGTGTATCTTAGGAACGGTTAAATACAGACGGCTAGATGCAATTGGATAATTATAGGCAATCGTGTAATTAGTAAGATGACTTGCAACAGTCTTGCATCTTCAATAAGAAGCGCAACAGGTGTATGGTTCTGGCTACAGGTATTTCATTAGGTATTGCAGGATATCCAGTTCCCCCTGCCGGATATCGTTCTAAGTAAAGCCTAGTATTCACCCTAGACGGAAAGTACCAGGAGTCGCTCCCTTCTGTGAAATTTCCCCCCAAGAATACATGTGGTATTCAGCCTCCGAATCTTTAGAGCGGGAATCTTTCCCGGTCGGCATTCCCGGACCTCATTCCGCCAGCTTTGGGACTGGGAAACAAACATTGATTCATGGTCTGAGTGTTTTGGGAAATTGTTCACGTGATCGCCTGCTTTTTCCTAGCACTGGAAGATTTCGTACACTTAAGATTTCCAGAGCGGCAAAGCCTTCCGCCGAGGATGAATCCAGGGCGCCATGGTACACTGTGCTTACTCCTATTGGATTTGTTAATCAGTTAGGACACTATGCCACGGCGCCCTCGGAATACTGTACTTTAGGCAGGTACACACTAGGCTAACGAAGGCGAATGAAGTGGTGTTCTGAAGAGTGTCGTTGGGCTAATGAGTACGGGCGAAAGAATGTCGCCATTCGAGTACGGTCGCTTTCGCTAAGCTTCGCTCGGGTGGCGGTACATCAAAAGCAATTGAGGGCGATCTTTAAGACAATCGTGTTCTGCCGGTTTCCAATGTGCACGGCGAAGGCGAAAGCGTACGATAATAATTGTAAAAGGCAGCGTTTATACTGCATTTCGAGTAATTTTTATTAAAAAACGAGTAGGGGAACAAATTAGCGAACTACAATAAATGACTGTGGAAGAATTGGTTTTCTGTGTGTGGACAGCAAGCAGGTTTTGACACCGGAATATATTTGGGCATGGCCCAGTATGCGATTCCATTTGGCTGAACTGCTTCGCCTTCGTTCGCTTGCTGTGTGTACCCACCCACCTGTACTTGCCGTCTATCTTTAACAGTATTAACAGTATCTTTAACAGTGTTATTAAGACAATGAATGACAAGTGCAGGAACTCTTATGTAGTATTGTGTTTATCAGACTAATATTTGTGTAACCTAGCTGCTTTGTTTCACAAGCGGCAGTCCATCAAAGGTAAAGATTTTTGAAATATACCTAGATGACAAACGGGTGTTGTAATCTTATACAAGCAGACCGTATATTGATGTTTTGCAAAAGTGATAACCTATCGCTTTGTTGAACATTGTTGTTTTCTGACCTCCAATATTAGTATTTCAACTGATTTCCCAAAGACTTTGTAACACCGCGAGTACCATGACTTCACAAATTGCCGAAATTATTATAATTTCCCTGTTTACGTTAAACTATTATGTTAACAGATTCACAGCCTAATGTGCCCCAAGTGTTTTGCTAATTTAAATAATGATTTCACATTGTTTATGCCAACATTTCAGAGAGATTACTTTATGCGTTGGAAAATGACTACTGAAATTGCATGCGACTAATATAGATATTCGGGTATCTTGCAGGACTTCGTATATCTTACAATATCCATATAATTACAGTTATAATATGGTTAAGTATGTTACATTGCAATTCTAGTTTTCTTCCGGAAAATCTACACTGTGTTTCAATAAAGGGACACATTTGTATCTTAAAGAAGTTTACAGATTAAAATACAACACATCTTACATTTCTTTCTCATTTCATTTCCTGTATTTAGGACAGTGTAATAACAACAGCTGCGCTGAGAATTCATCAAATGTCGATAATTATTGCACAAAATGGTTGGTTAGTAAAGACTTTTAGCAAATTTGTTGAAGAAGGGAATTGCAAAAAATGGGGATCTTCATCATCACAATCTGTTGCAATATAAATACACGTATTTTTAGCGGTGAATGCATAGTTTATTTTTTTATATTACAATATTTTCAATTAGTGTATTTTGATTACTGGGAAATAATTTAGAAATGTTCAATTCTGAATTTAATTCCCATCCTGGTTTGAATGGAAATCAACAACTACTGATATATTTCTGGAATTGTTAATAGCTGCAATCCGCAGTTTATATTGATTTCGACATTTTTCAAGTGAGAAACAAAATGCAGAAGAAGATCGCGAGGTTAATTGAAATGTAGGTGCAGAAATATTTACAGGAAACCGAATTAGTTGAATGTGGTTTTCTTCCTGTTTAATGACAAAGAACCCTGCCAATGGAAACGGCGTTGACGTCGCGGCAGGGCTTACGGTTTGTCAAACATTTTCACTTGGCAAACCAAACTAACAGTTTCCATTCTTCCAAATTAAACAATTGTGACTTATGTATATTTGTAACTTTTAAACCATTTCTTGTTTCAAACAGAAAGGGTTTCAAAATCTCCCACCGTTCACCACAAACCCTATAAAGTCGAAAACATAGAAATGTGAAGAAAGTATAATAGATCCATCGTAGCACAACAATCTCTTCCCATTTATTGAATAATATGGCATCGATGCACTTTTATGGGGTAATTATATATACAAAGCAACTTATTCGTACATAGACAATCATTTATATATCGATTACATCGATTGCAGTGTTGCTTTAACGTGTTGCGCGGTTCATCATACTTAAAATCATTCTCTTAATTACGTATCCGTACTGGTTATTTATCCAGTTATTTATCTAATTATACACGACCATGCAACTAAACGAATGCGTTGATATTTACCGATTTCTCTTCGTCTTGAGAAATAGATATACATCAAACTGGGTACAACTAGTAATTCGCGGTTACATTTGTGATTGGTAGTTGCTTGTTGTCCATTTCCTTGTTGGGTCACAGGTCTTTTGTCCGTTTCCTCCATCAGTCACATCTTTTCGCTTCATCCACCTTAGTGTCACAATTCGGTTCCCATTTGTCGATTCATGGTCTCGTTCGGTATCAATGTCCCAAAGATCTTTAGAAGTCTAGCTCTGCCAGGCCCCATCTTGGGATTTGTCACATTTTGGGTAGTTTTGTCCAGGTTGTCGTTTCATCAAACGCGTGGTATCACATTCGGTTTGCGTATTATCACAATGTCAATGCTACATATTTTCTTGTTGCTTTAGTTAAAAGTAAATTGAGACAATTTTCGACATTATTTTCCTAATAAGTGTTCTCCTAAAAGAAATGCGTTCAATTGTGATATTAGAGTAACATTGATGCTGTCCTTATTTCCTTCTCAGTTCAACTTGAACGTTGACTGAAAGTTGTATCCATTTCTTTCGTAATGAAACCAAACGAGACACAGTATAGTCTGGCATTTTCTGCTCATGACATTTGTTCTCTTCATGTCTGATTTCTGAATAGTCAACTTCACGTTTGTTGCGTGAGTGTTTCCATGAATTACTCATTATCACAAAGCATTTTATTAGGTTCACATTGTAACGTTCACTTATTGTCGACTGTCTCAATTTACATGTAATATAAAAGCATATTCCCATTTTAAGAATCGTTTCAGTCGAGATGTTGTCCAGAATACAGTTGTTTGTATCATGGTTCGGTTTGCACAAAATGGATTTCTCGGACATAGTGCATGCAAAGGACAATCACAATTACAGTCACAGACGGGTAAATTTTGAAAATTGGCAATTATTCTGAAATGATTGTTAATTCAATA